>APFE031109550.1:20375-173644 GCA_000404065.3 Pinus taeda | reverse complement strand
ATGAGAATTGTATGAGAAATGTTGTGCATGAGCAGAGGTTCCTTGCAGTTTGAGAAGCCTTTCTTCTTCTATTCCCCTCATGACAAGTGAGTGGTCAGATGCTTTTCTTACCTCAAGCTTGCCATCAAACATATGAATGGAGTGACCTTGCTGGCGGATGTGGACCAAGGACAACAAGTTTCTTTTGAGCTGTGGGAGATATAGAACATGATGCAGAAGAAATTCTGGAAGACCAGGCAGTTTAAGCCTGATTGTGTCAAGCCCTGATGGCTTGATTTTTGATTGATCTGCAAAGTATACTGCTCCATCAACATTCTCAGTGAAATCTTCAAAAAAATATTTTCTATGAGTCATGTGGCAGGTTGCTCTTAAATCAAGCAACCAATCATTTTTCCAAGAAGCAAGTGAAGCATTAAATAAATCATCATTTACTCCAATGTTACATTGTGCCACAACATAGTGAGTGGATTCAGGGGCTTTACCTTTGTCTATATCATCAGTTTTACCTTTTTGTTGGTTTCTTTTCTGCTCAATTTTGTCCCATGGTAGCTTGCATGTAGAGGCATCATGTGATCCATTTCTTTTGCAGCCACTGTAGTGCAAATCTGTCTTTTCTCCTTGAGAGTGTCTGCCCCCCCTGCCTCTGAAATATCTTCCTCTTCCTCTTGAATGCATACTGTAGCAAAAAAAAACTTCTGCTACAAAACTTTTACTGTTAATGGAAAAAGAAAATATTCTTTTGATGTGACTAGACAGCAAACTCAAATGTCAATTCACATTCATCTACACAAAGTCCAAAAAAATAACCTCAACAGCATAAAACACTGTGTCCACTAAAAGGCTGAAGAACGTAGTCCAGACGTATTTGGACTCTCAATATCACAAGTTACAAACCCTCTTAGAAATATATGAAGTCATCCCTTTGTCCATATCCATGCGGTTATACCAAAAAAAATGTTGGTTTTCAAATAAGACTTTACTAGTCGACTTTCAATTGTTGACTGTGCTAAAACTAGTCTACTAACATTTTTTTTTCAAACTTCTCATGCTTTGCAAAATGACCTTTGCCAGCAAGAAGTCCACTTTAAAAATTACAAATGCCAACTTCCATACAAAAACATTCAAAAAAAATGTGCTTCATGTGTTAGTTGCTCCCATAACCAAAGTCCACCATGTCCAGGTCAAGGACAAGCACGCGGTCATATGGCAATGAAGAAGCGGAACTTCTCTTATGCAAATCCTCAGGACGCTTTGTATTGAAGCCGACACTTTTGTATTCGAACCGTCATAGTAGAGATGATGATTTCCCACGGTAGAGGAGCAGCGGTGCATGGTATCTTAAGATCGTGCAGCGCCAGGGCTTCTTCCATCAGGAGCTCGGCCTCTTTTGGATGCGCCTTGTCTCGTTTGCCATATTTTGAATGGTAAATCTTGACAGGTCAAAATGGCAGAGCTAGATAATGAACAACAGAGATAAAAAAAAAAAAATTGGAGGGGAATTAATAAACAAGCAGCCTGCACGCTCAATACATCATTTAACAAATGCCACGAACAGCAGTGTCAAGAACAGCGTTCAAAACAATGTTCAAAACAGCATTTACAAGAAGCAGCGTTCCTCGTCGATCCCAATCAGCTCGATCTCTCAGGTGACGCCACTGGAACCCCAGCAAATCGATCAGATCGTCGGTCGACTGCGAATGTATGGTAACATTGAACGGATGAATATGTTTTGCTGATTTCAAATTCGCAAATTTCGTGACCAACAGACACATAACAAGAGAGAGTGGTGTCTATAATCAGTTTCTTCAACCACCTTTCTTTGCAGGCACATCGCATAGAAACGGGTGACGGCACCATGGGGACTACAAGAGAGGTTCGTGTGGTCTCGGGACTTCCAACGAAGAGCAGCCACACCATTACAAAGTTTTACACACAGCAGAGGTTCATGCGAGAGACACGGGGTTTTACACGCAGGAAAGGTTCAAAATGGATATGGAAAGCTGCAGAAACGCAAAGAAGTGGTGCATCGATGTCATCAATAGCAAGACGCAAGGGTTTCAAAAATTTTAATGCATAGGTTTATGGACAGTCAGGACAACGCTTTTTTTTTAAACGTTTATGGACAGTCACGACAGCATGGACAACGCTGGACAGTGTGGACAGTATGGACAGCGCTGAACACTGGGGCAGCTACCATGTCAGGAGCAACTAATTATATGGAGGATCAACTCAGCTATATGGAGAGCAGACTGGGAGTTACAAGGGACATAAAAGCTAAAAAAGAGTTGGCTTTGATACCATGTCAGGCCAGGCAGTAACTCCATAAGGAAAAAATGATTCGTGTGTATTATTCTATCAGGTAGGTGTTTGTTATATACATGATGGAGAGACTGTTCAGTTCATCTCTCGATGACTGTTCATATTTCTAATTTATTTATTTACATAAATTCACCCAATCACAAGGATTAGGTGTCAACAAATCAAACAAGATATCCTTGATGTTGTGGAAGACTCTAGAAGATCCAAAACTGTTTTGAAAGCTCCTAATGCCTCTTTCATAGCTTTGAATCCAAAGCAGGAAAAAGCTATGACACCGGACAAATTCAAACCCATAGCCTTATGTAATGTCGTGTACAAAATTATTTCCAAAGTGATCGCTCACAAACTCAAACCTCTTCGTCCTACTCTCATCTCAAAGGAGAAAACTGGATTTGTGGAAGGAAGACAGATTCTCAGCAACATCATACAAGCTCACAAGGTGGTACACTCTCTTAAGAGTAATAAGCAAGTTGTGATCATGCAGCTTGACCAAGTGAAAGCATATGATAAGCTAAGTTGGTCTTACATCAGGGCAGTGCTAATAGCTTATGGCTTCGACCACAACTGGATAAGATGGGTTATGGCCCTTACATCCAAGGCCAGCTTCTCCATTCTGCTTAACGGCTCTTCCTCTAGAACCTTTATGCCTTCTAGAGGTCTCAAACAAGGGGATCTGCTCTCCCCCTTCCACTTTGTTCTCATGATGGAAGGGCTAGGCAGAGCGATCAAAATGGCAAATTCTGAAGGAAGAATCCAGGGTCTGAAACTTACCCTAGATGGTGTTGCTTCTACTCATCAACAATTTGTTGGTGACACAATGTTGTAGGGCATTCCTATGGTCAAGGAAGCCAAAGCTTTCAAAGAAATCCTGAACGACTTTGCATTGGTCGTTGGTACATAGGTAAGCCTTGACAAATCAAAGGTGTTCTTTTTTAACACTGACATTGCTATTCAGAGTAACCTCACCAGAATTATTGGGTTTCAAAGGGATCAGTTACCTTCCAAGTACCTTGGAATGCCTCTTACTAACAAACCTTTGAGCAAGGGAATGTGGGAGCCAGTAACTAATAAACTTCAGACAAAGACAAGAAATGGACCAACAGGTCTTTGAATTTGGCGGGGCGTCTTGTCCTTACAAAGGCTGTTCTGCAGGCTATACCCATTTTCATGTTTTCAGCTCTTCCTGCTCCTAAAGGAGTTATGCAACAAATCAGGGGTATTCAATGAGATTTTCTTTGGTGGTTTGGGGATTCATGACCCTGAAATCCTCAGCAAAGTTTCAGGAGCCAAAGGTGGAGGTGGCTCAAGGAATCGGCCACCCGTCGGGCCACGCTTTGGAAGCAGAAATATGCAAATAATTGGCAAGAGAGGGATCATATCCTAATGTCAGGACTCATCAAGGGATCCTACATTTGGAACCTTGCTTTGGAGAATAGAGCCATTCTCCAGCAGCATAGTTTCTGGGAGATCCGAGCTGGGAACCTTGCACGGTTTTGGGAGGATAACTGGCAACAAGAACCAAATTTGTTTAGGGAAGAACTAACAACTCTCAAAAATGACACGGACAACAAAGGTTTACTTATGGTAAGTGACTTATGGGATCAGGTAAGGAACAATGGTAAATGGAGAATCTCAAAGGATCTTGGTTATAGTGAAGAGAGTCCTTTGAAGGCCCAGGCGAATTCTCCTGCTCTTGACATGGAGCAAAGGAAGATTTTGGTGTCATCCTCGTCTGAACAACTGAGATGGGGTCGAAACACCGAAGGCACCTTCAACCTCAAAGAAGCTAAACGCATGGCCCTAGGTTTTGATTATCCAAACCCTGAACAGGTTTGGAATGACCTTTGGCAGAACTCGCAGTGGATGAAAATCAAGTTGTTTGTGTGGTTGGTTCACCAAAAGAAAATTCGCACATGCGAGAATCATCCAAAAAGGAGCTTTGTTGGCCCATCCAAATGCCAACTATGTGGCTTACAAGAGGAGACGATGAAAAATTTACTAAACCTCTGCCCCTTCACCTCTACCTTGTGGGATTGGGCGGCCTCAGTCTTCAGGCAAATTGACAGGGACAGACTCAGCATCAGCAACACTTTGAAGAATTGGAGGAAAGACTTCTCAGGTAATGAAATCATTAACAAGGCTTGGACTCTGGTTCTAGGGATTATTATTTGGGATGCCTGGAAAGAACACAATGGTAGGATTTTCAAGAACAAAACAAACTCAACCTAGAACATCATTGTCCAAATTTTACGACAACTCAAAGATACATTAGGAGCCCTTATGTGGAAAATTCCTAAGGACCCTCCTTCGCCCCAAGATGCTCGCATACTACTGCAGTTGGGTCTCCATTCTTTGGTTCCCGAAGGCACTGTCAAGGGTGTGAACAAAACAACTACTAGTAAAGATATCTCACAGCCTTCTCCTCATGGTTTTTTGAAAATCAATATAGACAATGCCTCTAAGGGCAACCCAGGGATGGCTAAATTTGGCAGTGTCATAAGAGATGATCAAGGGCACATAAAGGATATCTTTCACAGTCATTTGGGGAATGCCACTAATAACATGGCGGAGCTCATGGCCTTAGAGAGTGCCTGGAAATCCTGATTGAGTCAAATTTACACAACGCCATCATTGAAGCTGACTCTGAATTTGTCATTAATGCGGCCAAGAAAATGTGTAATGGAACGGCACCTGGAAAAGTGTCGAAACATTGGAGGCTCTCGCAGGTCTTTCAGCGTATTCATTCCCACCTGTGAACCCTGACAATCGTCAGCTCCGTTCATGTGCGAAGAAAAGCCAATATGTTAGCTGATTGTCTAACGAATGAAGGAGTGTTATGTAAGGAAAGCTATATTCAGTACGACTGAGATTCTATACCCTCTGGTAAACTGCGTGATGATTGTCAACGACAGGCAGCCAAAGACATGGCATACTTCCAAACCATGAATAATGAGCAGGAGGAAGACTAGCAGAAGTAGGAGAGAGCGAAAATCCTTGAGCCTGGTTGAAGTGCCACAGTAAATCCTAACCGTCGATCCCACAGTCAATGTTTACGTCATAGCTAACTACGAGGGCTGAGTATTTCGTAAACAGCGTGCTAATTGAAGGGTCGCAGGCCATAGGATTTGATGGCCTTTGTTATCGAACGGATATCGGGTTTTAAAATGGTCAGAGGTTAAGTCTAAGAGCGGACCCGAAGCTTTATAGACCAATGGTATATAATCTATATCAGCTTCGTGAAGCGGGTAAGTGTCGTACAAGTTTTTGATGCGACATCATTGAGGACCGTCAAATCAAATAGGTTTTGATCTATGGTGCAGGATCATTGTGCATCTCTGTTATTCGGAGAGAATATCAACTATCCGATTGAAGGTAAGATCGACGGTGGAGATTAAGCGATAAGAATTGGGGAGATTGAGTGATAAGAATTAGGCAGAGATCAACAGTCTGAACACTTAGGAATAATGACCAGGGGTCTAATTTTGTTTTTGTGTAAGGTTTTGGATTTTGTTGACCCTGTTGTTTGTTAATCATCAACAGGTCTGTCTTTTGTTGGTCTTTACACTTGTAAAGATGTGTACCATATGTAATCTTTTTTCGATTAATTTAAGGCTCCACTCTTACTTGACCAAAAAAAAAATTCCCAACCCTCAAGACACTTTACATCATGATTTTTACATTTTTTACATCTCAAGGGGGAAAACCCATTTGCAAAAGACCCTCACAGACTACCCAATTCTGCGACACAAATATAATCTAGCAGACCAAGCAATTTGTAATAAAATAACCTAACCAAATAGTTAGGATTATTCCCAAATCACTTTTACATAGACTCTATCCAGAACATTAGGACTCCCCTAAGATCCCAGTGACAAAATCCATTCCGGCTTGGGGTAAGGCTGAAGGAAAACTCTGCCGACCATCCGAGAATGGATCGATGAGACAAAAAACCTCCCGAAATGTAAATCGTCACCAAAAAAATAGGTTTACCTGGGTAATTACATACATGACACAGATCAGCTGAGATTATTTTCATTATACACATGCAGAATGGGTTTATATTATAAGATGATGATCAAGCTGATGATGATAGTTGGACGGCATGAACATATCGATCAGGCACTATCCCTTTTGCGAAAAAAGGGGGTGTACTACTATGGGTTGTTGACACGTAGTGGTCAACAGGGGGTTTTCCCTGGCATCTGCCAAATATTGTGTCCTCTTGTCTTGGCTTGTCTTCTGCTTTTTATTTATCTTCTATCTGCATTTACTATCATATTAATGTGACTGCTAATCTAGAAATTGATCTTGGGCTAATAAGGAAAATTGAAGTAAATTGCTCTTAAGCATAGAACATACCATCGTCACCTAAAATTAACATGATGTCATATTTGTCTTGACATAATGTATCCTATCATACTTGTGATGTTTCTTATAATAACTGAATAGAATCAAGTGAAGGAGATTATCTCGGTCATAGTAGAGATCTTTCACTTCCTCCTTTGATTTCTTCTTTTCTTATTCTTCCACTTCTTTGGTAACATGGGATTCATTTATTTCCCCTCTTCTTGTTGTCCTTCTTGAGTTTAGGACAATTCCTTTTGAAAGTGCCCATATTCATTACTCTCATAGCATTGGATCTTTGACATGTCAAGGTTCTTTTTCTAAGGATCAAACTTTCCAAACTTCCCTTTCCTCCTAGCCATGGCAACATATGCTTGAACTTGTTCATTTGATCCAACATCACTCTGTCTTCAACCTAGTTTCTTCAATCTTACATAATGACCAAAGTTCGTTGAATGGAGTGGCTTCCTTCTTTCCATAGATAATTGATACAAAGTTGCCCCATATATTAGGTACCGCATTGCGTAGAACGGTGGTGATTTCCTTATCGGACATTATTTCTCCAAGTTCTTGTAATTGATCTCTTATTTGTGATACCTTCGTAAGGTATGAGGCTATCCCTTCTTCCTTTGATACCTTCATTTTGTATAGTTTGGTTCTCACTGATATAACTTCTCTTGCATTGCTTACAGAAAACAATTCTACCAACTTTTCATAGATATCTTTCGATTTCTCCAACTTTGCTACATAAGGGATGAGGGAACCAATGATTGATTCTATGAGGATTCTTTGAGCCCTTATTTCCCCTTTCATATACTTCGATAATGCTTGAGCTTGCTCTTAAGATGGTATGGCTATTGAACCCTTTACATATTCAACAACTTCATTCTCTATGAGGATCAAATCTATCATCTTCTCCCATTCAAGGAAATTTGATGACCCAACCAATTTGATGCTTAACTTGCAGAATGAAGTTATTTTTATAGTAGATTCAAACATAAATATAAAATACTTGTCAAGTGAAGATGCTTCTAGACGATGATATCTTCAACTTGATGCCTTCTTGATGATGTTGATTCCTTGATGATCTTCTTCAAGGATGTTCGAGATGTGATCTTTGCTTCGATGTGAGGGAGATCACCTTGATTTTTTTTATGATGATGGCAATGCTTCTTCTTGCTTCCTTTGGATGTAGAAATTTAGAGCATGGAGACTTCAAGATGCTTAAAATATGTAGCCCTTTCTTTGAGTGGAGGGGCCTTGAAGTTTTCTTCTCCTAGTGATGATGCGATCCTTCTTGAACTTTGTTTGCCTTAGGACTTCTTCATTTTTAAGATCAAACTCCTTTTCTTGCTTCTTCATATGTGTTGGATGTGTGTTCCAAATGAGGTTGAATTCCTCTTATATATAGGCTTTTCAAGGGTACGATTGCCACATGAGGCCGACTTGTTCCAGCTTGTTGACAAGGTCTTGGAGGGTCTTTTATAACTCAAATAAATTTCTTTTACATAATACAAGATGCCCAAAGGGGTCTTACATGCATGACAATGACTCTTTTGACTTCATAATTCTATGACAAACCTAGAAGCACTCAATGGGTGCTTGACCTACAAATACATTTACCTTAAGCATGAAACCCATTCCTCAAGAATGACAATAATAAAATTATGTTTCTCTTTACATCAAATACATAAAATCATTCAACCTAGTTACACATTTCAACATAATTCACAAGTGTTAGTGACAATAGGTGGCAATGACTTCATGGCTAAGTTCAATGGTCAGGGGACCCATTGATGGAGGTCTACATCCTAACTGTATGGATGTGATGGAGGGAGCAATCGTGGAGGCATGAGTTAACCCCTTCCTTGGCCTGCCATTTCCACCCCTCTGGTGTGCCTTTTACTTCTTTTTTTTAAGTTCTTTTATATGGTGCATAACTCTAGGATCAAAACTTGTTTTTTATGATATGGCATTTATTTTATCCCTTAAGATGAGTTGATTTCTCGCTCATCGAGGTTGGGCCATGCAACAGTTCCTTATAAAGACATAAAGCATCAAGTGCTCAAGAACCGAGTTATGGCCAATGAGGGGGCAGAGCTCATGCTAGGCTTTTGACCACAGGCTAATTATGTCTCAGTCATATTTTGCATTTAATTTTTTCTTCTTATATTGTTGTGGCCATATTATGCTTTTTCTTTTCATTTAGTTGCATCAACTTTTAGGGCAAATTTTACCAACCCCGTACAAGGTTGTGTATGTGTGAGTGTCAAATCCCAATGAAACAATGACAGTGAACCCAAAGGATGGATGTGGTATCAAGGGAATGATGAAAGATATTATGTATGGAAAGGTCATAGACACGCTACTTCAATCCAAGTTTTCCAAGTAATGCCCCTCCTATAACCTCAAGGCCATAGAGGAGGTCCCACTAGACTACGGCTAAAGACCAACCTCCCTTGTAAGGTGAGAGAACAAGTTTACAATCAAGATTGGTGGATCATCCAAATCACCCCTTTATCCATGTTAGAATGCCCAAAAGATTAAGTAAAAGCACTGCATTGCAAAGTGGTTAAAGTACCTACTGAGCAGTACCCCACCTTCCTTCAAGAGGCATGTCAAATGGTGAGAGGTGAATAACCCATACAAATGGGAGAGGAATGTGGCATATCATCATTACTCTGCAATGTGTAATGCTGGCTGGCTGGTTGCCTGTCCAAGATAGGACAAATTTTCTCCTATAGGGCTACCCATTTTGGTGGGCAACATGTACAACTAGTGGGAAAAAATGGTTGTTAGAATTTGCATCTTTTGCATCTTTACATGCATTTGTGTCTTCCGTGTCTTTCCATTCTGATGAGATTTGAGATGGTTGACACTAGATAGCAGAGGAAATATTGAGAATATTGAACAGAGATGTACAAAATGTTTGATAGGAAAGCAACATTAAGAAAATGTTGACATGTGACCAGGCAACGCAGTAGTACATGTCAAAATTTATGCTCTTAATATTAACACCATGTTTATCAGGTGCCTGGAAACTTTTACTTCTTATTTACGATTTTTCATGAAAATCATGGATCTATTTCCTGAGAAAATAGTTGTATGCTTTATATGGTTCAACATAAGGGGTACATTGTCTAAGTTAGCTACTCGACAATGTACACTAAATGGTTCAAAAGAAAGCAATGTGCCCTGGAAGCAATTGAACTAACTATCTGGGTAATGGAACTCTGTAAATGAGTAATAAAACTGTGTATTCCTTTAATAGGAAATAATTATTCTCAAATTTCCATGTAAAGTGCACCACCAGAAAACACTCTTCCCATTGATCATTCGTTAGATTTTGCAGATTTCAAAGCTGTGGCAAAGAGAGTTCATTCAGTGACAACTTCCACCTGATTTGGTTCTATTTGCTGGATTATTTTGCTGAATAGCTGATTTTTGTTTATATGTTGTAACAATTTGTTGTAGTAGGAACCTTTTCTTGGGACTCTAGATGCCATTTAGAGCTTTCGCGTTTGTGTTTTAGTTCATAGATGTACTGCACTCAGTGTCATTTCATTATATTCAGTATTCAACTGTACATGCTATAAATGTGAGCAACCTTTGGTGTCTAATGGTTTCAATTTGTATTGATGTACAAGATATATAATCTTTATACATTTTGGGGCTTTTGGCCAGAATCTGGTGAAACAACTTTTGGTCAAATCGTGAATTTTTGTTGTCTAAAACGCATTTTTGACTGCAGATATGGATTCAGCACCCTAAAAAACCCCTGGGCACTCAGATTGTAGAGAGTTCACAGGTCAAACTTGTGATTCCAACACATCCCTGCCAGATTCTGGGCAAATTCAACCAGAAAATATGCCCAGAAAAGCTCCAAAATATATAACAGCAAGATTACAGCTAATCTTTTTTATGAAAATTTCAAGATATGTATTTTTATACAACTTTTTATTTTACAGATGTTTTCCCAGTTCTCGTCTGGTTAAAAATTTTGCCTTTCCTATTTTGGCTCTGATAACGTTGATCCATATTAGTCTCAACTATATTAAAACAGTACTGATGAAAGGATTTAAAGGGACCACACTATGAGCACGACAAGATTGTGGATCAGTCATATGAGGAAGTGGATCAACCAGGAAGTCCATGTTGTAGAACCGGATGAGACCCCTTACATGTTATCACAGGCTCTAGAATCCAGATTTGTGAACTTTACAACAATTAGGTACTAGATGTGTCAGAGGATAGCTAATTAAAGTTGGTATGAGCTTCTACATCCGTGGTATATGAGCTGAAATCTTCAGCCAACATTGACTCTCACCAAGCTGAACAGTCAAGTGTTAAAAAGGGTTGGTGAGGTGTTTTACACTGCATCACCGATGCCACTTCCAAGCCATGCAGTGAGCATTTTTCTGGTCACTGCTGCAAAAGCCGATTTTTGTACGACAATTGAGATGTAGGTTTTAGACCTATTTGACATGTTTGGAAAGATTACATTTTGGAACAGCAATTGTTCTCAATACAACCACTAAGGGAGGGAATTAAGAGTTTTTTCCTTAGAATTGTCATACACTTTAGTATTAGAACTTAAGTTAATAAAGTAACTCGTTGTCTCACCATCAGGTATTCAAATCATCTCATTATCTCTGTTTAACTCATTAATAAAGTTGAAAATTGAGTAGCTTGGTAGGTATTCCTACAAACCTTGGGTGCTAGGTTTGTGAGGAGAAAACCCACAAAATAACATGTTTGTGGGCAAAGTACCCAAGTCTGGGGGTTTTGGACTTAAAGTTGTGGGCTTAGAACTCAAAATAATTAATATTACATTCTATTTGTTGTTGAGGAGGCTCTTAATGGATAAAGAGGGCCCCTAAGGCACCTTTTAGAGAGCTATAAATATCAAGCCAATGGATAGGCTGGACACAAGTTGGAAGGACTCGCTTGCAAAGAACAGCAAGCCTATGAAAGCCCCAGCTGTCCAAGAGGAGAACAAACCTAGAAATCTGACCGCAGGGAAAACTTTAAGGTCTGTTTGAGACTGGGAAGGATCCGCTGCCAAAAAGGGAACCGCAAAGTTGCAGACCTGTCGAGGGTCATTCTAGGAGGGCCACAAGGACTGTTTGCCTGAACTGAAGGAACCACAGCAGCAAAGGAGGTTTTGTTCTGTGTATTAAGGCAGCCACAGGGCTAAGGAAGACTGACCGCAGGGTGTCTTGGCCCTAGAAGTAGGGCCACAGGGCACTATAGATCATACTGCCGGTATTTGAGGAGGGCCGAGTCCCTTTAAGGTTGAAATAAGGACTGGCCGAGTTGCCTCTGTGGTTGCTGTAGCAGGCCAGAGTAGAGAAGAGGCAAGAAAGCACTGATGTATCAGCTCTGTCGTCTGGTTAGGGTAGGCGAAGACCTACAGCAGTGGACAGTAAGCTAAGGGGCTGAGTATTAAGGGTTGATCAGTGACTGGTGTGGACAGTGGCTAAAGAGAGAAGTCTACTAGTGAACCAGCTGTTGGACAGAGCCTAAAGGAGCAGATTTCTGTGGACAAAGAGGACTGAATGGGCTGCTTGACAGGGATTACAACCAGCAACTAAGTTGAGTTGCTTTGTCTTTTTTTTCATGGGCAGATGAGTGTCTGAAGGATAAGGCCTCAGCCCTAGTTGTAACAGTCAAAGGAGGAAAGATTGTATTTTGTTGTATTATAGCATTGTATGTTAATTACGAAACTCTGCCACTACTTAGTGAATTATTGAAAACTGAAGCTAGTTTACTTTCACCAAGATACAGAGTTTCTTCACAATTCATATGCAGCAGAATAAAAAACACAGATAAAAACATATCACACAAATTGACACATTTTTCTCAGTAAACCCAACAGGGAAACATGCTTGATTGATGTGCTCGCTTGATTGTTATTGGAGCACTTGAATCTATTACAAAGCAATCTGTCTCTCTTGAGAAAACGTTCTGCTTCTCACACAATCTCAGCTGATAGAGTTGATCTTGGCCTGCCTTGACAACTACTTGATCTTGGATCCTTCACACAACTATTCCTCTGCTGCCTCCTTGACTTGCTCTGGACAGTGCAAACCCTGCTCTCTTCTCCTTGTCTTGCGCACTTATGACTCCTACTCTTTAGGACACAAACTCTGCACACAATCAATCTCCCATTTCCTAGTGCTCTTGCTCCTCCTATTTCTTAGGACACAATTCCTGTGCTCTCCACAATCAAGGTTCCTCTCACAAACTTGTAAGCTATCTTGTCACACAAACCTTTGTGCACAAAACAATTGAATAAATATGTGCCTTCATCCCATCCTTTTATTGATTCGATCCATGCTATTTCTGGTGAGTACAAATTTAGAACACAATTGGTTGATGACAAGTTAACTAAGTCAAACTGCTTGACTAGCTCGTCTTTTCCTCAATCAAAGACAGAAGATCCAATTCGTTTTATCTAAATTTATAACTGCCACTTATTCCTGTATTCAAACTGAAGAAGGTGCATCAACTGGTCCTCCAACACTATGCATAGATTCTCCAGCTTCATGAATTCATCCATGGTCAAAAGAAAGACTGATCGTGGTCTTTCTCTGGCTAAGGCACACGCACAGAGAAGACCTTCTCTTACTACTATTTTCAACATTGTATCATGGTTTCTAAAGGGCCATGATCCCTAGCACAGGAGCCCTAAGATTTTTTTGTTGATGGAAAAATAAGAAAAGTGTTTGGGCCATATATCTTGTGTACTTTTGTTGATCTCACTGCTGTTATATTCCGCTGTGCAAAATGCTTCAGCGTTGAGCATCTCTAGTGTATTCAAGTGCTTGGTCAAGTCATAGACAAGACCAAGGGAGCAAGGGAATTTCAACAAATAAGTTAAGCCATGTTTAATTAATATAGTGGTTATATTGGATTTTGATTTTAAGGCATGTTTAGTTAATATAGTAGTTATATTAGATTTTGATAGATGTGACATCATCTCCCTTGTGTGTATCTACTATCAAGAACCTCCATATCGAAGGACAACTCAAGTTTATCATTTTATGCCTTCTATCATGGGTCATCATGTATTGTCTGTGTACTTGTCTGGTTTTTCTCATATATGTGAAAGATATGGAGAACAAAAATAGAACTAAAATGTTTGTCCTACACTCACCGGAATGCGGTTATCGGTGTTATCAAAAACTATCTCCACGAATGCTGACAATACTTGATGACCCGCACCTTCCTGCCAGTGAAATTATACAGCATAAACAATCCATCTATAAATAGGTAACTGCATCTAACTTATTAACTCATCACATATTCAATGTTAGAAAGGAGACTTACATGTAACAATGCTTGCCTATCTTCAGCACGGAGGTTGTGGAATAAGTCACTGAGAACAAACCGTATTGCTATATATCCCAATTTCCCAGGCATAATGCAAGGACAGAGAAGCAAATTAAGAAGGAAATAAAAAGCCAATATTGATGCAGAGTCCATGCAAGCGTATTAAGGAGATTGTGCACATTAGTTCAGTTCTGTTCCAAGTGAAAGATCATAATATTTACAGCCATGAAAATAATCCTACAAGTTCATATTTTTATAGCATGTTAATTTGGAAAGAAACGGTTCCATACCATGAAAAAAATTTGTCTTCCCTGACCCATTGGCACCAACTGTGTGACATATTAACAGGATAGCAAGTTAGATAACATTAAATAATCAGCAGAAAAATCCACCATTTAATAGAAAGCATTTCTTTTAAAAAAGAAACAACTTAAGAAATTGAACATTTCAGCCAAAATTACAGGCATGTCTGATGAATATATGTAACCAGACAAAATGAGAAATTCTCATTATCTGAAAGAATAAGCCGAGGAGAAAATTAATCTATCATAACTCTGGCCTTCAGTAACAAATTTAAAACATGGCAAGTTCCAGCCAGTGGTAAACAACTTATTAGCAAACACAGAAATTCCAAATAACACTATAAAGTATAACATGAAATTAAAAGGTATCTTGATTGTTCTAAGCCAGCCACTTTATTAAGTGACATGTGACTAATGTTACAATATAAATTATAACGTAAGGTTTCTAGCTTCAGCAGTTGCTCCACTTTAACAACCCTCCAGCGTTATATAATGATGTATTGAGAGATGACTAGCTTTGGTAGCAGCAATTGTGTATTATGGGTAGTCCACCTTGAGCACCCATATATGTACTCTCTGCACACAGTAGCAAGAGTCATGAATACTCTAGTACAGTGTGGTCTTCAAACAGGTATTCAACCTAAACCCTCAAAGAGAAGAATAGAAGGCTATTTGTCAAAAAAATGAGAATTTTCCTACTCTATTTCGAAGTCATTAAAGTGTTTCTGCTGCAATTGTAAGGAGCATTTATAAGTCTATCCTAAAACAAGAAAGCGCTCATGCAAAGCTAAACTAATATTACCTAAAAATGAGTGTAAATTTAGAACCCAAGAAAGCTGGTAGCATCCCTAAAGGAAGCTGCATAGCTCAAACCCAGATAAATCATCAAGAACAAAGTTCCCAAGCATTGCAGGTAGACCGTAGAAGCCTGGTTGAAGATTAAAGAAACATTAATATGGCAAAGCAAACCATAAAAAAGAATTTTATAAAAAAAATTAAGTCGCCAACAAGGTTCACTTGCTGAGATTGACCAAGTATTCAATCATCCACCAAGGTTCAACTATAACTATGGGTTGCCCCACCAAAGTGACATGTCTCACAGAAAAAAGATAAGGTCCGGTGCAAGTCCCAGCCAATTTGGCATGATAGTTACCATTTGACACCTCAACTGAAAGAAGCCTGTCCTATGCAGACCAAACCCCGACCTTGGGACATGTTTTAAAGTCACAATTTTCTTCCTCCAGAAGGGCCTTTAACTTCTGCAACAATCATGCAAAGAATGATTTTTCAAATCTTTCAATGCCTCCAACTTCCAAGACTACCATACTCATTCCAGATGACTTTTCAAATCTTTCAGTGACACCTGCTTCTGAAATTATCATACTTAGTCCAAATGATTTTTCAAATCTTTCAATGTCATATGGCACTCGTTAAAGGTTTCTTTGTTAATTCCATATAATCTCTGTTCGGAATAGACATGTAATAACCATCCACTGTTAAAATGTGCTTCAATGAGCAGGAGAATTGATATTTAATTGTCTAATGTTTAGGTGTAGCTGATTGGAAATGGCTATTGTCAATGATGGTATAGCAGATCAATTTCTGATGTAATTGTTGCATATCTATAGAAGGCCTGTTGGTACTCATAAAATCAGTACTTGAAGCTATTCCGGCACACTGGCACCTTTGAGCTCTGATTCCTAACACAATCCTTAATAAAATCTGTAAATTTTGTTTTCACTATCTGTGGAAAGGAAGTGCTGAGCCTTTGGAGTCTTGTTAACCCCACGTTTGTCCCCTTACAAATCTGGAGGGTTAAGGGCCAGCAGATTTCATTAGATTGGCAATTCAGAGGCATTTCCAGAGACAGCTTTGCTCGTGCCAGAGGTGGTAGCATAGAGTTCACATACAGGATTGGTTCAGTGATGTGATCTTTGATTCAGAAACAGATGTGACAGAGGGTTTCTATCAGATTGGAGAAAGTTACTATCTTTGTCAGTGATCCTACATTTTAGGAGACAGGGTTTGGAGGCATGCATGCCAGTGATGATGGTATGTTTGAGATCCATGCAAGATCACAATTCCAACGAACTACTTTCAGGCGACACGCAATACAGTGGCTTTTTTAGCAGGGGCCGCATGTCAGATCTGATCACATATTCCAAATGCTCATTGAAAATTGAGTCCAATGATCATGGTTTGATGTACATGTGAGGAATTTCTATATTAGCAGTGCCTACTTTTAGGCATGCTATATTTAGCAGGGATCCTCTAGCTTTCCCAGACATTTTCATCTTTTTCTATTTTTAAGGGGTTGGTATTTTTGGCATGTCTATTTATAGAATGTCGATTTATAGCAAGGTTGTTATGCTCTTGACCTGCGAGAAGATACCAGAATACCAAATATAAGAAGAAATATACCCAGAACACAGAACAATAAGAAATAACAGCATGTATTCTATTATTTAGAAAGGAAAGCAATGTTCACTTGCCTCTTCGAGGGGGCAACCTCCAATAGAGCTGGGCTCAATTACAAAATAAGACACGACGCTCCTCAAGGGGAGTCTCTGTCTTTTATATAGGATTCATACATGCAATACCATGGGTCAGTACCATGGTTCTTATTAATACCATCTATCTAATACCATGGCCCATTTGCAACTAACTATGGTCCCTTCTTTAAATGCGGTTCAACCACTTACAATTATTAATATGGGATTTATTGACTCTTTAACTAACTATAACTATGATTCGACCCTATTACATAAATAAGGGGGTTAGTGTTGGACCCTAACATGCCCTCCCCCATAAAAATAGCCTTGTCCTCAAGGCTGAAGCTGCGGAAACTGCTGAAGAACAGTGGCTGGTTCCCAGGTCGAAACTTCTAGAGAGGTGTCTTTCCACTTGACGAGGACTTCCTTGATCCTGTGGCCGCGCATGTGCCTTTCTCGCGTGTCAAGAACTTGTTCAGGTTGGAGCCAGATTGAACCTTCTTCATCCAATTCCGGTGGACTAGTTTGAATTCTGCAATGGTTCCCAACCACTTTCTTGAGGCATGAGACATGGAAGACAAGGTGCATTTTTGCAGTGGGTGGCAAGGCAAGCTTGTAGGCTACTTCTCTGATGCGCTCAAGTATTTGATATGGTCCGTAGAATTTTGGAGATAATTTCTGACAACCCTTGTCTTTGAGTGATGTTTACTTATATGGTTGCAGCCTCAAGAATCCCTGATCCCCTTCTTGAAATTGGCGCTCTGAACGATGTTGGTCTGCTTGCTTCATTCGATTTTGAGCTTGACGGAGATTCTCTTTGAGGTGGGCAAGCATGGTTGCACAGTTCTGTCGGAGTTGATCCACTGCTTGTACCTTCGAGCATCCCTGGATATAAGAAGTAGGTGAAGGAGGGAGTTGACCATAAACTGCTTCATATGGAGTCATCTTGGTGGTGGCATGATAGTTAGTATTATACCACCATTCGGCTAGAGGTAACCACTGTGCCCATAGATGTTGCTTTTCTGAAGTGAAACACCTGAGGTAGGTCTCCAGACATTTGTTGACTGCTTCAGTTTGACCATCAGTTCAGGGATGATAGGAAGTACTGAGTTGTAGTTGGGTACCTTATAGCCTGAAGAGTTCCTGCCAAAAGTTATTGGTGAACACTGGGTCACGATCAAACACAATGGAAGTGGGCATGCCATGCAATTGGAAGATCTAGTCCATGAAAGATTGAGCCACTGAAGCGGGTGCGAAAGGGTGGGGTAGGGCGCAAAAATGAGCATACTTAGAAAGTTTGTCGACAACCACCATGATGACTGACTTGTTGTGGAAGACCAGTAATGAAATCCATAGAAACATCCGTCCAGATTGAGGCAAGGATGGACAATGGTTGTAAGGTGCCTGGGGATTTGACTGTTTCTCCTTTGTGGTGCTGACACACATCACACTCAGCTACAAAAGTAAGAATGTCCTTTTTCATGCCTGTCCAAAAGAATGAACGTCGAGTGCGAGCATAAGTCTTCTGAAAGCCTGAATGGCCTATAGTGGGAGATGAGTGCAACTCTGCCAAAATGCGACTTTTGAGGGTGGATGTTGGTGATATCACTACTTTGTCCTTGTAGCGAAGAATCTCATCCTGCCAAGAGTAGCCCGTTGCGGAATTTGGATCTGCCTGCAATTTATTAATGAGTTGGGAGAGTGAAGGATGTGAAAACCATTCCTAGCAAGCCTCTTCAATCCACTCTGGAATGGGAAGAGAGATTGCTAGCAGGGTGCTTTCCTCCCCAAATTGGCGTGATAAAGCATCTGCTACGACATTTTCGCGCCCTTTCTTGTAAATTATCTCAAAATCATATCCCAACATTTTGGCTAGCTATTTATTTTGTTGTGGCGAGGATAGGCGTTGCTCCAAAAAATATTTAAGGCTTTGATGGTTTGTGCAGATTTGGAAATGTCGCCCCAATAATTATGGTCGCCAGGTATCCACTGCATGTAAGATGGTCATCATCTCCTTCTCAGATGTATATTGTCCCAGATTTGTCCCACTTAGTTGTTGGCTAGTGAAGGCCAAGGGCCAATCACAAAAGATTTGATGAAGTCGGGTAGTGCCAATACGGGAGTGGAACACATGGCATGTTTGAGAGCTATAAATGCATGTTGCGCTTCATCATTCCAGAGGAATGAATTTTTCTTGAGAAGGTGAGTGAGGGGTCTAGCAATGCGACCATAATTGCGGACAAATTTGCGATAGTAGCCAGTGAGACCCAAAAATCCTCTCAAACTCTTCAAGGTCTTTGGTTGACCAATCCTGCATTGCCTGATTTTTTTGGTATCCACCCTGACACCTTCACCCCCAAATGTGGCCCAAATACTCAACTTCTTCCATGCCAAAAGAGCACTTGGACAATTTGACAAATAATTTATGCTTCCAGAGCAGTTGCAAGAGCAAATCTACATGTTGAAGATGTTTTTCCTAGGTGTGGCTGTAGATGAGGACGTCATCAAAGAAAACAAGGACAAATTTCCTGAGATATGGTTTGAGTAGGTGATTCATGAGGCTCTGAAAAGTGGATGGGGCATTACAGAGACCAAATGGCATAACCAAGAATTCAAAATGGCCTTCATGAGTTCGGAAAGTAGTCTTTGGAATGTCTACTTCTTTCATGCGAATCTGGTGATAACTCAAGCGAAGGTCGAGCTTAGTAAAGAATTGAGCCCCATTTAGTTCATCTAGCAAATCATCAACAACCAGGATGGGAAATTTATCTTTGACCGTCAGCTTGTTGAGTGCCCTGAAGTCTGGACACATATGCCATTCCCCATCTTTCTTGAGCACCATGACCACAGGCGATGAATAAGGACTAATGCTAGGACAAATGACACCAGCTTCCAGGAGTTCCTTGATGATTTTTTCAATTTCATTCTTTTGGGCGAAAGGATATCTATATGGGCGCACATTTGGTGGTTGTGCCCCTAGGACCAAATTAATGCTATGATCATGTTCCCCTATCGAGGGTGGAAGCTCATGAGGCAGGCTTCTCAAAGACTTGTAGATGGTTGTTTAAGACCTGTTGCATCTCAAGATGAATATGAAGAGAAGTGGGTTCGAAGGCCTGGATGGCATTAAATTGGGCTATAACTCCATGGTGGCCCTTTTTTAACAATTTTTCCATCCTATGCGAGCTGATGATAGAAGGAGCACCTGCCTGGAGTCCACAGAGGGTATGCATATGGTCATTCTACTTAAAGCTCATATATAACTCCTGGAAATCCATTTTGACTGGGCCGAGTGTGCGGAGCCATTCAGCACCCAAGACAATTTCACACCCACCCATGGTGATAGCAAACATGTGGGTCTTTAGGTGATAAGCCCCCAATTGAATTTTGACATTTTCACAGCGGCCTTCACATTTCATTGTCCCCCCATCAGCAATGCGGACCTGGAAATTAGAGACTGCTCTGACAAAACAATGCACTGCTTCGGAAATTCTTTGATGGATAAAGTTATGCGTACTGCCACTATCAATCAAGACTACTACAGGGTGATGCTTAATAAAACCTCTGATTTTGAGAGTTTGGGGAGAAGAAATTCATGCCAAAGCATGAAGCGAGATAATTGGTTCTTCAGGTGTAGCTAGGATCTCATCGTCCGGTTGGTTGTCCTCATGTTCCTCCTCTGGTCCCTCAAAAGGTGGGGCTTCCTCAAGTGAACTGTGATCAGTAGCATCAATTTGAAAGAATTTGGGTTCCTTACATTTATTTCCCAGGGAGTATTTCTCATCACAGTAGTAACACAATCCTTGCTTTCTTCTTTCCGCTATTTCCGCTGGTGACACCTTTTGAATCGTAAGTGTTTGGGTAGTGCTCGGAGCCTAGGTGGGGCATCCCTTGCCTATGAAATTTGGACGAGTCGACTAGGCCGCTAACGCGCATTCTACTTCCCGAGCTGTCTTGCAAGCTGCCAGCCATGAGATTGGGTGGTGCATTTGAATGTGGGCTTGTATGGCATCTTTGAGACCACTGATAAAACATTCCAAGTAGAATTCATCTGCTAGACCTCATGTGTGGAAGGCTAATGCTTCAAAGGCTTCAATATATTCTTGCACTGTGCCTGTCTGTCGGAGCTTAGTAAGACGACCTAAAAAGTTAGATTCATGGTCAAAGCGATCAGAAAGGGCTTTTGAGAATATCTACCAAGTCATTGGCCTTGCATATCAGCTTTGATGCCACTGCCACCATTGCCATCTTTCTTGATCCAAGTACAGGCTTCCATTTGAAATATTGCTCCATTTGTGCTAGCCATATGGCCGGATGAGAGCCATCAAATTTATACATGTCCAGCTTGGGTGGTCGAGGCTGGGACTGTTGGTGGTTTCCATAGAAGTGAAGAGAATGGCTAGACTCACCCTCAAGGTTTTCATTAAAATCATATACCTCCAATTGTTCTCCCGACTTTCCCTTGGTGATTGTGTCATTTAAGGACTGGATCTGCTTCGTTAATGCCTCCAACTTTTGTTCAAGGGTGTCTATCTTCTCATTGGTCATAGCTTGAGCTCTGGTTTGTAAGATGCACAAATCCGGTGCACTTGTTGTTACTATGAAAAAAATTTGGGACCACCCAAAATTTTGACGCTGACAAGTGAATGGTACCACCTTGCTTAGCCCGTCGACCTGAATCTTATCGGTTAAGTCTCATATAAGCGTCCCGGGAGCGTGTCTCCGAAAGGAGTTTTACTCCTCACTTAGGAATACTGCAGTAGCTGATTCCCAGAAAAGATAATTATGCCCAATCTCTTGCAAGAATCACGCCCAGGGATTAGGGATTAGAGCCACACAATTAGTCAGATATGTCGGCGAAACCCTCAACTGCAGAGTATGAGTAGGAATGTGGCAGTGATCGAAACCCTGCTGCCAGATCTGAATGGCAAATCTGATTGTTGCGACTACTACAAAACCCAACCTGCTAGATCTGAATGGCGAATCTGATAGACCTGAATGGCGGATCTGGTTGTTGCGGCTGCGACAAAACCCAACCTGCTAGATCTGATCTGGCAAAGATGATGCGTGATCTAGAGAGAGACAAGGGAACTATGGTCTCAACGAGTGTCAAGTGCTATAGATCGCAATATACATAAGGGTCCAACAGTAGTACTCAACCCAATCTTTCAGGGCACTAACCAAGGAGGATCAACCGTACCCTTAGTCGTACAACTGGACTACCCTATCGCACGCACGAGTAATCTCCCCGAGTGTTGTTCTCGGTGTACTGTAGCAGCAAGACGGCCAACGGTTTATCTATGGCGAGGTTTCAAGAGAGCCTAGGGGGCTTCTGATATACCCAAAGGGTACTTGGAAGACGGTCCGTGTGCGGTTCTATCTAATGCGCTACTACTCGAAGGGGTACCCACAGGGATTACAAGGGAGTCCAACAAATGTGACCACCTCTTGTATTTCCTACATGCATGCCTCCCAAAATCCGCAGGTTTATGCGCTCAACAACAGATCCCGTGGTTTAAAGATGCCAGAACACGTCTCTAGCCAAAAAAAAAATTTGCTAAAAATGGAGATCCCACCGGCCCTAGAAAGTGCTCTGATACCACTTGTTATGCTCTTGACCTGCGAGAAGATACCAAAATACCAAATATGCGAAGAAATATACCCAGAACACAGAACAATAAGAAATAACAGCATGTATTTTATTATTCAGAAAGGAAAGCAATGTTCACTTGCCTCTTCGAGGGGGCAACCTCCAATAGAGTTGGGCTAAATTACAAAATAGAGACACAACGCTCCTCAAAGGGAGTCTCTATCCTTTATATAGGATTCATACATGCAATACCATGGGTCAGTACCATGGTTCTTATTAATACCATCTATCTAATACCATGACCCATTTGCAACTAACTGTGGTCCCTTCTTTAAATGTGGGTCAACCACTTACAATTATTAATATAGACTTTATTGACTCTTTAACTAACTATAACTATGACTCGACCCTATTACATAAATAAGGGGGTTAGGGTTGGACCCTAACAAAGGTGACGCGGAAATCTAATGTGATGACAAGTTGCATCTTTTGATTGAGAGAAGTGGCAAAATCTAGATGCACAAATGAGTCAGTAATCATGCACGAGTCAACTCAGAGAATTTTTGAGTCATCAAAGCACATGCATGAGTCAACTGGAAGAATTCTCGAGTCATCAAAGCACACGCAGGAGTCAACTGGAGTCCATTGCAGACACATGCATGTATGTAGGAGTGAGTTGGCACCCTCTGGGAGTTAACTGGGTCATATGCATGCATGGAGGAGTTAACGATGCTCTTTCTTTGAGAAAACCAAGCATATTCACTCTCTCTCTTTACTTCACTTCACGTTAACTTGGTGTGTGCCATTCTCTTCATAGTTTGACCCCAGTTGGACTAAAGGCAGATCTACTTACCTAGGCGCACAGCTAGTCTGTCTCCACCTCACCCGAGTTCATAACCAATTTAACTCTAGCAGATTACTACTTCACTCCCTTCTATCCTTATTTAACAATGCACATGGATTCAATCTCTCAACCTCTCCCTTAGTCAACTCAAAGGGCATAGATTATCCACTCGATTTCTCCTCCCTGTCTGTGTCACAAGGTTTTGTGAACTTCAACCTTGAGGTTAAAAATCCAGTGAACCTAAAAAAATTGAGGTTCGACTAACTTCATTGAACCACATGGCCATTGACCAAGTCCATAGCTCAAGCTCATGACATCATGTCACAAGTCAAGCTTGTAACCTATCCTTGCAGTTTTCAAGTCCATGATAGAATTTTTTATGTTTATTGATGTTGATTTCTTATTATTTTACGTCGTATCTCATTTGAAAGTTTATATATGTATGGATATAGAAACTGTATAGACGAACCTAATGGAAAACCTCATCTAAACCTCATCAAAAAATTGAACTCAAACTGAACGGTGTGACTTAACTTCTAGTAAACTAAGGTTTCTTCACTTGAATTTTTAGTCACACTTGAGCAAACCTCTACATCACCCAAGAGCATGGTTTCTTCCCTAGTTCGTTTCCATTTGGCATTTAACCAAGAGAGACTCCTAATTTGACTAGTGCACGTTAACACTTCTCCAACTCGACTCAAATTACACTCAAAGACACTTCATCTCATGACAACTTGGAGCTTCTCCAATGAAACTCAAGCACTTGGCAGCGTCACTCTACTCTTTCTCCGAATCCACAGAGTTCACATTCACTTGGACTAAGGCATTCCTTCACTTAACTAATTAATGCACATGAGGATGGTTTGATTGGCTAATTCAACCTCACTCTAAAGTTAATGGGCATAGGAGAAAAGGGTCATTAAAAGGAGAAGGACCCTTTGGTTTAGGGTTGAATCATCTTTAACAGCAGCAGCTTACCCTCTCCTCCCCCTATCTTAGCTTCTCCTTTTTGTAACTGTCTTCTTGGCACAGACAGCCTCCTAATTTTTAGAGAATTAAGCTCAATTTCGCGTTTATCTAGCTCTTTGAAGATTTCTAGCTTTTATCTAATTTGCGACATTTTGAAGATTTCTTGTGCAAAATATAATTCTTAAGCCTTTTTCTTGGTAATAAATCTGCCATTTGAAGTGCTTGCTTTCCTATGTTTTCTTTCAGCATTTGCAGCGAAAGTTGAAGACAATTCCAATCACTTTATCAAGAAATTATTTTAGAACCTCTTTGGCCACTCTATTGTTGGTCAAAAGAAACAATTGCATGATTGTTTCATGTGTTTGCATTGCAAACTTACAAGGAAAACAATGGATGCAGATGCTAGGGACACCCCCCATGGTTTGCAAGCACTAGCCTGAACAGATAGAAGACTTTGTATGTGATGCTATAGGGCAAATTTTTCTAGATGTTGCACTACGATTTTTTTATTACAAGTCTACCAAGTTTTTCACCTTCCGAAGTGGTAAATTTATGTGCTATCAGGTCTCATGTTGTCAAAATGGAAGCAAGCAGCCACTTCCAAGAATTAAGGGGAGTAGGGCTTGAACAACATTGCACGAAGCAGGGATGAAATAGGGACTTTTTTGGAAGCACGGACGCGAAGCGTCATTTCCCAAAAATCTAGGAAGTGAAGCATCTCAGAAGCGTCTATTATATATATATATATATATATATATATATATATATATATATATATTGCATTTATATTCAAAAAAAACATCCCAAATACCAAATTAGTTGTAGAAGACATGAAAACATGCATATTTTTACATAAATCAAGATAGATATGGCATCCATGATTCCATTGTACATCAATGTTCAATTATTCTAGCATCAACCATCTAGATTCTAGCAATTACAAACATACAACAATTTTTTAAGCATATTATAAAACATAAAACATTTAAAAGATAAAATCATTAAACATTCAAGTAACTTATCTAGCAAGTGAGCAACCATCAACATTAGTCATGTCCAAAATTCAAATAGTAATGTTTACAAGATAGCTCACTTGGCCACCACCAAGACTCTAGTACACACTGAACTAGGAAGAGTAAGACAAAAAAAAAAATGTTGTAGTGGCTACAACCACCCTCCAAAATTTTGGCTCGCATGCAAATTTCGGAGCCTACCTTGGGACCTGCAATCGATAATCCTTGGTCACTTGTTGGTAAGCTGATGATTTCAAGCTCCCCTCCTTGATCTTAAGAGTTGTCTGTGTCTCATCTTTATGCAAGCATGTGTCACCTTTGGGCATAGGGATTGTTGTTCGGCATGCAAAGGGAATGTTGTTTTGCTTCAAGGGAATCGTGTGCGTATGAGTTGTTATCGTCACATATGCATGTTTCACACTCACTTCACGCACTCTTGTCACGAAGGTTTTTGCATCAAGCAAAGTATGTCTTATGCATTCTGGATGATCTATGTTGTATCACTAAGTGTTCGTGTGCGATCACAGTTAAGTCCTATCACTGTTTACATCTATGTCACTTATCTGACACTTAGCCATTTCTCGAGCAACCTAGCCTCATCCAGCTTCCCGAAACTGTGTACTTTGCTTCCGCAACCCTCAAGCTTTCCCCCTTGCCTGTTGGAACTCCGCAGTGCGCAGAGACCCTACCCTCCCTTGGCATCCAAAATTGTGCAGTGGTTTCCTCTAGCGTCCTTCCTCCAACCAGAACCCACTGTCTTCAGAAACTGCACAGTGTTGTCCCTCAGCTGCCCAACCAGCACTGCTCTCCAGAAATGCGCAAAGCAGTCTAGCTGCCCTGCATTCAGAAATTGCGCATAGGTGTCCTCCCAGTACCCCCATCCCACTGCAGTGTCCCCTGCCTCAAAACTGCGCAATGTTGTCCAGGCTGCCCTATCTGCCTTGCATGCAAAAACTACGCAGATGGGCCTCCCAGGGCCTCATTCCAGCAGCAGTCCCTACTTGCTGAAAGAACGCTGACCTATCTCTCAATAACAACAGGAAAAGGTGACATGCTGAGAGCACTCCTAAGGAGTTGAGGAGAAGGACCAAGACACAGAGTGATGGAAAAAGATCAGTACCGCATGCAAACTCCGTCGAATGCATGCTCACCTCAAGGGTAAGTATGGTAAGTAAAGAACACCTTTTGAAGTACACCTCATAGTTGAGTTTGTAGGACTGCTTGTTAGTGTCGTATCATCATGTCTTCAGTAACATGCATGTGTGCAAACACAACAGTCATTTCATGTGTTTCCTCTACATGTCGTGCTTCCTTTTCGCTTGTTTGACCAACTGTCGTCTTCGGCGTGTTGATTGTTTTCTCATGCTTACAACCTTGTTCTAGTGATGTTGAAAGTTTGTCTTTGTGGGTTTGAATTGTGATCGCCATGTAAACATCTATCGCACTCACACACGAAGTTGAAAACAATGTCGCACATGTGTCATCACGGTCGTTCAAGGTCTATCCCGAGTGTCGCACTTGTCGCTTTCAACGTTAAACAATCGCATTGAGACAGGTTGTCTTGTTGGTTTGAGGTGTCTTGTCGTCGACTCATGTTGAGTGTGTGTTCGCAAGGTCATGTATACACGAGTTCACTCGCTCACACACTTAGCCATTTTTCTGAAAATTTGTCGATCGAACCACCCTCCATCAACCAGACCTCCACTTAGTTGCATTGCGCAGTCTCAACCCTTAGTGACCAAGCACTGTTGCCCAGAACTGTGCAAAGCTTGAGGCTACCCTCCAGACAGTCTGCACTGCGCAATTCTGGAGTCAACCCGGCTGACTTCCACCCAGAACAGCGCAGAATTTGCCCAAGAGCCCATCTCAGTCTACGATTCCCGAAGCCTATCCATCAAGCCTCCCACTAGTCAATCGAAGAATTTGACTTGGCCAGTGACCCAGGGCTACATTCATCCTCAAAATTGCGCAAACGTTGTCAGCCTGCCTGCTTGCACTGCGTGAACAAATTGCACAGACAAGAGGGACAGGCGCCTGCTGCCTGTCACTACACTGAATCTGGAAATTGCACAGTTTTGTCAGTCAGTCCCCCTGTTTGCCTACTTGCCACTCCTCCTGAAAATTGCGCAGTAATCTCGGACAGTCCACCCGCTGCCCAACACCTTGCTCAGCCCGGAAACTGCGCAAACATGTCCAGCATTATTGCCTCCCAGCTCTATGCAATTCAGACTAGCAGGCTCCCGCAACTCGATTTCGACCACCTCTGGAAATTTGCGCAGTTTTCACTGCCAGTGCCTCCTGCTGCCCGCACTGCCTTCCCCAGAAAAATTGCGTAATTTTGCCTCCTAACTAAGCCAAATCCCGCAGATGTCAATGCTATCCCGGACTGCTCAACCCAACCCCTCTGTGACCTCTGCGCAGTTTTGCCCGAGAGTGTCCCAGAGCCTCACATCCTGGCCTGACATGTGCTCTACGCTGCTTCAGAGCCTTGTCATTTCTCCTGGTCACTTGCACCCGAAAACGAAAGGCAATGCATCATGGTAGACTAGGGGATTTATGGATTTGATACCATCTCGTCATGAGTGATTGCAGAAACAGGGACATGGATGAGACATGACACGACGACGAACAGGATGAACAAGGAGCGCATGCTAGAAGACTTGCTCGCGGTTGGACAAACACATGAAACATGCCAAGTAGCAACTAAAGGAAACACATGCGCATCCATGAACAATCAAGCGAACACCAAGGCATTTGAAGACTTCGCACACTTTGCCATGCGGAGGTGAAGCTATGGTACACCACGGGCACACTCATCACTCAATAGCATAGCAACTCGACACGAATAGCACAGCGAGCATATGCATACCAGCAATGTCATGTCGAGTTGTGTCATGAGTCACCTCGGCCACATCAGTATTTTGGGTCATAACTATGTAATCAATGTAATGTAACGTGGAAGTCCAAGAGACCCACGGATGAAGTCAAAGAGTTATGTAAGTCGAAGAGTCATGTAAATCAAACAATCATGAGGGAAGTTGAGCAGTCACAAGGGTCAGTTTCAGCGTTGGCTATATATACCCCTCATTTGTACATGCAAAGGACTTTTCACCTTGGCTCCTCCCACATAGCCTTAAGAGTCTGTAGTCTTTTCTTCAAGGAGCAAGCAATGGCTCCAATGCCTCACTATCGGGGTTAGTGATGTATGGTGTACGGATGTGTCTTGGAACTTTCACTTAATTCAGAAGCCTTGTTAACAGGCCAACACGTTTTCACACATGTATTGTATTTGTTTGTAAGACTATTCTTTGGATGCTTGTAATGCATGTGGTTTTAACCTATCCTGAGATAGTTGAACTATTTCAGTTGCTTTAGTGCATATGTTGTTGGAAATGTGTTGTATCAGTTGTTAACATTGTCTCACCTGTGTGGACTATTCCACCAGACACTAGACACATTCATTCTGTAAACTTGTTATAACGACCGTCGCACTCATGTGGACTACTCCGCTTGATGTTGTACGTGCTATATGTTCACTTTGTGTTTGTGACTGTCGCATCCGTTTGGACTACTCTGCCGAAAGCTGCGCAGATCCAGTTGTGGTGTGTGTCTCTAACGAAGTTGGGACTATTCCCTTTAGACTTGAGACTCACTCTCACCCTCTCCCTCTTCAGTGAAAGAACTTTGACACAAGCGACACTAAGCACTCACCAAGCACACAAACCTCATTGTTTGAAGACTAAGTATACCACTCTCATGTGCTAAAAAGCAAGAGCTAAGGCATATCTTTAAGATAATGGCAATCAGGCCATCATACTAGATGGGATTCTTACACCAAACGGTGTGAGGTCTAGTTGGGACTTCATACCAAGCAGATCCCCTGAATGTTTACGGGTCCAGCATTGTCAACAAGTTCAAATTCACAACAAGCCTACAACTCTAATCTATGACAAAAGTTGTAAATTTTGAATATATCTACTAATCTCTCCTCCTTCCACCATGAATAATACGTGAATTTGGGCCTCCATGAGGTGGCAATGAAGAAGATGGTGGTTGTGGAAGTTGTGGCACTGAAACTGATGAAAATGAAGCCCTTATTGTTGGTGTTGAAGCATGGAACCTGGGAACCAAGGTCCCAAATAGGGATGGCATCTCAACTCAATCATCATCATCCTGGATAAGAACATCCTATAATTGCTCCAATCGCAACACTCCATCCTACAAAATGGGCTCCTCTGGATTTATGTCCCAAACCTTAAGGTCTTTATTAGTCTTTACATCATCACAGTAATGGGACAACAATCGCAAGTTGTAGTGAACATAAACCAAGCTCTCTGCCCAGTCTAAATTCAACTTGTTCCTCTTAACACTATGGATGAAAGAATAAGAGCTCCAACACCTCTCTGCAGAAGAAGAGTTTACCACCTGTGATAGCATCCGCAATGCCAAACTTTGCAGAAGTGGAGTAGCACCTCCATGCATGTTCCACCCCTCAAAAGAATAAAATGTCTCTCGATCTCTAATTGCATGCATGCTCCCAAATGGACCAGTGCTAAGCGTATAGTTGCTCAATTGTTTTTATACCATGGCAGACTCCTCATCAGGGACTATTTTATCCAATGCTCTCATATAAGCCCCTAGAACCTCTGGATCTAGGAGTGGTTTCTCCCTAATCCCCCCCCCCATACCCAAGGTGTTGGTGTTGAAAGCCACGATGGATGATAGTATTTAAGTGTTAGAACATATTTTAAGGCATAAAATGGAATGTTAAGCATATCCCATCGTTTTTCCACCTCTGCACAAATATAAAAGTACAAGGTGATATCTCTAGGCTCAACAATGTCTTTAATCTGCACCAACATGCTACCCATTTGCTCATACACCTCCCCAATTATTGGCTGACATGAATCTGCAAACTTGATCATATAATAAATTGGTTTGGTGAATTGCAAAACATATTTAATCTGTGACAAAAATAACATATTAAGAATAGTGCCCTTGTCTACATTAGCACCATCTCTATCAGTGTTAATTTCCTCCCATGATTCAGAGGTCACCAGATTAGTTAAAGCTCGTCTCACCTTCACTAGTCGCCTAAAGGTGAGGTAATAACTTGAAAATCTTGTTTTTACAAGTTTTAGCAATTGCAACTTAGAGTAAGTGCCATAAAAGTAGTTTACCCTTATATGCCCTGTGATAAATTTAATAAGTTGCTTCCCTCTCTTGTAAAGCTCATTAATCCATCCACATTCTTTATGCTTCACAATATCATGCATCAAAAGGTTCAATGTGTGCACCAAGCACCCAGACCAAAAGATGTGTGGATGAGTACGCTCAATAATTTTTCTTGTTGCCTTACAATTTGTTACATTATAAGTGATCACTTGAACCACATTATTATGATCCAGGTGGATGTTGGTGGCCACCCACCTATCCCATTTGGACCCCCACAACTGTCTCTTTCAGTTTTTTCAGTTTCCTAAATTGTAGCACAGTTTTCTATTTTTAGCAGTTTTTCAAGTCCTAAACTTCCGAAGCCGTTTTGAGGCCCTAAACGACGTTTTTTGGGAAATCTGGGGGCAACATAGGTCCATGGACTGATGTTGCCCTTCTCAAAGTGGTAGTGCTCGGATAGATCTTTCTAACAAGCTATTGTACGCGTCAAACGGAGATCGTATGCCAAAGTTACGACCCCGGGAAATTGATGTACCAATTTACCCAAACGGGGCCCACAATTTGGCGTTTCATCTTCTAGGGTTAGGTTTTGGGATGTGAAGGGTTTTCCATTGTTTCTCAATAATAAATAGACCTTTGAGCCTCATTGAAACACATTTTAGAGGCATGTAGCCACCACATCTCTTCTTAGAGATAAGCTACCATCACCCTAGTTGTTTATTTCCATTTTCTGTTTGTAAGCATATCTCAATATATTACATTAATGAAATGAAGTATTATTTCCACTGCATCATTGTGTTTATGGTTATCTCTATAATTTGTTGTGTTCCTGTTTAAATCCGGATCATATTAGGACCAACATCTCTGATTTATTGCAATAGGAGATCTGCAATGTTTTGGGAAATTGCACTGACGAAGGAGGAGTCATGACATGTAATAAATATTATACCACTAACACAAACACGAAGAACATTTATCAAATGTTGGTTTCTAATATTTGTCCACCCATCTGATACAATGGGTGCCCCACAATCTACCCACTTAGTTAAAAACGTGTCAAAGCTCTTCGAACCTTTGCTTTTTCTCTTTCTAATAAGATTGTTCTAGCCTTCTCATAGTTGGGGCTTTTGTATCCTTTTGGGGCTTCATTAATGGCCTTAACCATATCATGCCAATAAGGAGAGCGAAGCACATTAAATGGTACACCACAAACACAAAGAAATCAGACTATCTTTCCATCCACTGTGAAAAATCAGTTCCCTGATTCCTACTCCAGCAACTAATGTTAATTCTTCTAATTTTTAATTCGATTAACTAATTTACTTGTTGTGTTCCACGGCAAATGTCAAATTAAATACACTGCAACCTACACAACTAAAAACTGTGGAAACTAAATACAACACTGGAGAGAAATAAACATCACACACATCTATACAGTTATTTTTGGACAAAAGTCCCCGGAAAAACCCAATGTGGGAAAATCGGTGCAGCAACTAAGAGTTTTATTATTAAGCAGTAGTAATTTTGAGTACAATTTGTTGGATGCCCAAATGGCTATCCGATACAGAGAGAAATTGGGCAAAACAAATAGTGAGATGATCTCACTCTGTCACTGGAAGAACCAGCTCTGATCTCGCTGGAAATGAGCCTCTGCGTCCCTTCTACGTCAACCCCACGCAATCTCTGCATTACCTCTGTTGGGGTTGCGCTGCCCGTCCTTCTAATCCTCTACTAGCTGGAAACTTCAGCTCTCAACCTCTCAGTCTCACACCCAGGCTCCCGACTTCTAAAACTTGATTTCCTCAGCAAGAATTTGATCTCCCTCTTAGGCTCTGCGTTGCCATAGCGTAGGTCTGTGTGGCCCAGCATCAGCCTCTCTAGATGTCGCTCTGCCCTCTCTGCCTTGTACTCACCCACAGTTACATTAATACCCTTCAATTATTTTAATTGCCTAAGTTTAGACTTAGGCACCCATTCAAAATAATTAATTATTTTAATAGAACTCTCTTCGGGTGGAATTTCCCAAAACGATTTCTGGGTATTTTGGAATACATGTGTCCAAGCCTCCCTGCAAATTTTGAGGCTTAGAGCACATTCAATGCTACCAGAAATCAACATCCACATCATCCCTCCCAGCAACATTAAGGAAATCCCCTATTGTTCTACTTCCAGAGGTTACAGAAGTACCATGAGGAGATGAGCTACCAAATCTAGAAGTTGCACTTGATTCAGACTGAGTTTTTCTGTTTCTTGCTTTTTTGTTGTGCAACCTCCTCTATTTGGATGTATTTTCTTCTTTGTTCAGAATCTCAGATGAAACGTTTGGGCAAATTTGTATCCCCACGGCACCCTTTTTCTCATCACTATCGATCACCCCACAAAGATGCCTCCTCACACGAGTATATGAACCACTATATGGTTTTCCTCCATGACAACAATGAAGGCACAAAAACTTGTAGCTTCCACCACCTTTGGTCTCAAGTTTAGTCACATAGCTCCAAAAAGGTGTCAATGCAGCTTTCCCCTGTAGTGTTTCGGTGTTCTCTTCAAGTTCATCCCCCTTCCCCTTCAAACCCTTCCTCCTCATCATACATTGGGTCACTCATATGGGGACCACTGTCCTCTTGTTCTTCTTCCTCTCTATTCCTACTCCCCCTTGCCATCATGAAAATCAAAAGTGGAATGATACATAGAAACCAAAAGAACGCGATCTTAGAATATGAATATAGGTGGTGGACAACCTGCAATTAAATGAGCAAGAAGAAAGAATGGGAAAGAGTACAAGAGGGATGAGAAAAAATACAAAAAACAATGACAAAAAATTAAGGGAGTTTGGGGTTTGCATAACCTCTTTAGCTCTTGTAGATGGAAGCCCTTTTTTACTCCTCCTTCACTGCTCTTAGCTCCTCATTCACTCCTCTCTTTCTCCTCTCTTCTCCAAGCTCTCCAAAATACAAGAGTGAGCAAATGAGAGCAGAAATAGACTTTTAATCCCTTCATTCTTTTCCCTAACCCAAGTTAAACCCACCCCAACCACAATTAAACAAAATAAAAAATAAATATAAAAATGAAATTTGTGGGGTGCGCACGGCGGAACCGGCTGGCAGCCCACAGAAGCAGTCAGGATCTGCCCAGAGTCGGCCCTGATCCGCATTTCGGAATTTCCGGGGCCGGATCACCCATGGATCCATATGGGTCGTGAATCTGAGTTTTCATCCGGGGGGGGTGTTTCATGCAACATTGGGCTTGAACAATGTCCTTTTATTGGGAAAGACTCTGGCAGCAAAAGCCCTCTAGGTTTTTATATCCCGAGATAGTCTTGCAGACAAATTCTAGTGGACAAGCATGATGCACCCAGAACAATTATAGACTAGATTAGAAACCAATCTAAATCCATAGAGAATGCATCAAATCAATGGAAATCTCTTTCCCTGCAATTCCCTTTCATAGGGAAGTTTTTAACATGGAAGGTGGAATAGGGATCTCAAGTTCGTATCAGAGCAGACACAATTGTAGGTTGTGATCAAAATATCTTTCTGCCAGACAAACTTATCATACAACTAAACAGATTGGTAGATGCACACTAAAACTTATCATACAACTAAACAGATTGGTAGATGCACACTAAACAAGATCAGCAACCTCTCTACTATTACTGTGTGGAGACAAGGTTGGCTAACTGCTCAAGAGATTGGATTGGTTGTGAAATGGCACCAACATTGACAGTCATACATTTTTGAACTAAATAAAGCACCTGTTAGACTTACAGAAGATAATGATGAGCTGATGTAGGCCTTTAATAACACAGGTGGACAATATAAAGCAAAGTTAGGATACAAGTCTTTGTGGAACATAGACTCAGTGACAATTCATTGGTAGTATAAAAAATTATGGAAGTCAAGGGCCCGATCAAAGAGCATACTACATTTTTTTTACTTTCATTGAAGAACTGTGTACTCATTTGGGACACCATTAAAAGGAAAAATATAGAGGAACAGGGATTCTGCTACCTGTGCCATAATGAGGCCAAGTCAAACATCCATTGGTTTGTCCATTCACCATGCAAGTATGGATTCATCTTGAAGAACAACAGGACTTGCATATTTGGGATAAAAACTCTGTTGAGAAAAGTTACAGGCTTTAATTCACCTCAAGCAACCTTAAGAAATTCAAATTACTTCCCATTTTGGTTGCATGGGGTATTTGGCTAGCACGCAACAAAAGGTTGGAAAATTTACTCCACCACTGAAGCTTTCCATATAGATTTTAACACTTCCAAATACATTCAAATCCCCTACAATCTAAAAGCTCCTCGTTTAGTTGGAGAGGTCCAAATTTTTATTTAACCAGAATGAGAATTTTGTATTTATATGCAACTGTGTATCTGGATCACAGCAAATACATCTAGTAGTACATAGCTATATCTTCAAAAAATATTCTTGAGCCTTCTTATCCAGCAAAACTACAAATTTTTCCAGAAGGAATCAAAACTGGACAACAAAAAATAGGGTTTTGTAGGTATATAGCTGACAAAACTGACTCACCAAAAAACAAAATCTGCATGTCGTACTATTACTGATTGATAATGTAATCCTTCATAAATGTGCAATGCCAATCCATTTAGCTCTAAGGAATAAGAGAGGGCTTGATTTGGCCATTGATTTTTAAATCTCCCAATCTTAATGTACACCCTTCATTAGCACATAAGACCACATCTTTATTGTAATCACAGAGAACATGTAAATATGCTATGAAGAGAACCATTCCACTACATTACTAATTCTTTTCATAAGACTTTCTAATGTTTTGTCCCTTGGAGAGGAGCAGTTCACCAAATGTTGAATAAGGAGGAGTCTCCCAAAACAGTGAGAGAAGCTACCTGATTTTCTTTGGCTAACTGAAACCATTGGTAGAGGGCATAAGTTTCAGCTTGGTTGTTCGTCATGATCATAAGCCCCATGAATACCCTACAATTTACCTTCCTCAAGGCCATAGAGCACCCCTCCCCCTGTTGCCAACCCTGAGAGGTCCAAATTAATAAGGATAAGCTATGGGGATTTTCGATGGTGCAAGCAACGCAGAGGTTCCTCTATGTGGTGTGGGTTTCATTATACATCTCCCGGTAAATCTGAAATCATTTCCTCATTGGCAAAGCCAAACTGGGGATTGGCACAAATAATGTGGTGTATTCAATGCAAACTTTTCAATGTTCAAATCCGCAATAGAAAGGAATATTCAATAACTTTAGGTCTTTGATGATTACAAATTGGTCATATTACCCACCAAAATGGGTAACCCTATAGGAGAAAAAATTTCGCCCATTCTTAACATCCAGTCGGCCAGCCAACAGCCACTGACAGCGACCACCAATTGATGACCATGTGCCATTATATTTCTACCACCTACATCAATCATATGATTATAACCTATTTGGCAAGAGCACGTGGACGAACTTGGGTCTTTAATTAAAAGGTACTTTATTCATTTTGCAAGCGGGGGCTTATGATTGTTTGTATTTGGGCATTTGACATGAATTATGGGGTAACATGGAAGGAAGAGGGGTTTTGATTGTGATCTTGTTCCCTCAACTTAAATAGGAGGTTAATCTCTAATCCTAGTCCAGTACGTGTTAATTTTAGTTACCAATGGTATGTTCTATGCTTAGCACAATTACTTCAATGTTCCTTTAGTAGCCCAATGACAATTTCAATTTAGTTTTCCAATAGCAATCACATTGACAATAACTGTAGATAGAACATAAAATAAAATGCAGAAGACAAGCCAAAACAAGAGGACACCACATTTGGCGGATGCCACGAAAAAACCCCAATGTGGGGAAACCCTTTAATCAATTCTTCTTATTATTATATCAAATGTTCAGCAAAAAGAGAGTACAAAAGTCAAAATCAACTTGCCAAATTAAAGTCTAAATTGACTTGCCAAATTAAAGTCAAAACATCCCTGTCAAATCTGCAGTCAACTGTAGTAAAACTCAGGCCTAACCAGAATGTCAAAGATGGTCAATGCAACAGTCAAACAAACCTCTGGAAGCTTGGTCAAACCCAGTCAAATTAGGCTTGATAAGGTGGTAAAATTCAGCCCAAAACAATCCTGAAAACTACGGTCAAACTTGTTCAGCTTTGCAGTCAAGTCTGCGGTCAACCCTGCAGTTAGCCCTGCGGACAAATTGCCCAGAAATTCTCGGTTCCTATGCCAAACTATACCGCCTGCCAAAAACAAAATTTTCCCACAAAAATTGCAATGAAAGGTTGAGTCAAAGTACTTGGTCAATGCTAGTCAAACTCCTGCAATAGTCCTGAAATTCACCCTTGCAATTTGCCCAAAAAAATCGTCCTTCTGCCACATGTGTGAGAGAGAAGATCTGCCCACTAGTTGTACGAACCAATGAGAGAAGGAGAGAGAAGAAATGTATGTGATGATGAAGCCAAACGAGGTGAGAGGGCACTTGTATTTATACAAAGTCCTTGAGGGTGAAGAGTCACGTCCATTGGGCTTCATGATGCTGCATGATGATGTGGTCAACCTAAGCAATTTACACATGTGGGCATAAATTCAAAAACACACTTCTCCTTGTCCAAATTAGATGATCATTTTATCAATTTTGGTCCTCTAGAAAAGAGAAATTTAATGCAATCATCATCTCCATCAAATGAGTTGTCCCAAGGTGGAATTTTGCTCTAGTTGCCAATTTTAACACTCCCTCTCAACTAGGGAGAATTCCACCTGCCAATCCATCCATCATCATCGATCATCATGCCACCCTGTCATCATGTACCATCTTTGAATCTTATCTCATCTTTGCTCTGTTGAACACTGATATGAATAACGAAGAAGAATCGATTGAGAGTGAGTCACAAGACCTTACCACTCTCCACTGACAAAAATCAATCAAGAGGTAAAACCTCAATCAGACTTGATCCTAGATCACGTTGTTGAACACCAAGCATCCTAGTCATAGGGAGTACGGTAATACACGATGCGTCCATTGGTAGTGCTATGGTCCCTAACCACTTTTCACAACTCATTGGCCAAATGAAAGGTACTTTCCATGATGTATGCTGGGGATTCAGCAGGAGAAGGTGAACCACTCATCCTGCTCATATGCCATAGGAGAAGGTGAACCACTCATCCTATGCATATGTCAATCGTAGGGGAAGGGGAACCACTCACCCTATAGACATTTCAACCATCATGGGGTATCACAAGAGAAGGTGAACCATTCACCTTGTACATAGCACACCAATAGGGGAAGGTGAACCACTCACCCTATGGTCCCTCTATTATGAATATAATTCATAACAAGTAAATAAATAAAATAAATATAAATATTAATTAGGTTAAATAATCATTAAGTTAAGTGAAAAGGCATGTCTAAAAGACATGCCCATTCACGAAAGGACACATGCTAAGGTATATAAATGCGGGTCCTCATTGTAACATTCATCACTTATACATTTATATATATTAATAAATTATTATTATTAAATACCTCTTGTGTATTTTTATATTCAAGTCTCCAAGCTATCAGTTTTCATACTTCAGTAACAGTTTTTATGCTTCACTGGTATCAGAGCCATGGCACACAATATAATCTTGCGGGTCTTTGAACGTTGTTCGCTGCACAATGTGCCATTACATTTACATCCTAAATGCGTCGCGCAATTTAGTATTCAAGAAGCATTTCAGCAATTAGAAAAATCAATTGCAAAAGTTAAAGAATGTCAAAAGGAAATCAATAATAAGAAAGATGATGAAGAGAAAAATGTCGAAGAAGAAAAAGAAGAAGAATTCGATCAAAATGTTGACAGTGCACTCCAATTCCAAATAAAGAAAACCACAGAGGTGGGAGCAAGAATGGTCACAGTAACACCAGAGCAACCAATTCATGAGAAAGAACGAGACAGCATCAATTCATATAATTCATCAAAGGCAGATTTAATAACCGGAGTTAGCGAAGATGTTGTGTTGCGGGAAGTGGTTCCTAGGTTGTGTAAATTACCATGGAAAACACGGCTAGTTTTAAGTATGTTAAACCGCTAGTGGAATAAAGCCATGACACAGCGTTTTACAATTTATCATCAACATGTTCACAACGCTGAAAATATTTTGTTTAATGCTTTCATTCTCTCCAATATGAAACAAACCAATTCCCCGTCCGGTCTGCCTGTCTATAAACTTTTAGGTCATTGGGTGTACAGACCCTTTAACAACAATGGCAGCCTTGGTGACAGTGACATCACAATAAGGTTACCCGAACATCCATTCTCGCAAGTACGAAAATACAACTTTCAAAAATTTGCGTGAGACAATCATCGTGTATTTTCGTTCACACCATCAGTTGTAACAAAAGAACCCAATGGCCCCCATGATATTTACAATGTGTGGATGCTTGATTTAAGAGACACCAACCTTCATTGGAAGAGACTACCAGGGTTGCCAAAGTTGGGGAATTATGTGTACGCTTCCTCTTCGTTAAATGGAGATGAGAGCAACTATATATGGCAGAGAAGGCACAGTGATTCCTTGGAGGCAGAAGGCTGGAAATTCAATTCATTGAGTAGGGGATAAGGCATAGACATCACTTCATTGGATTGTGCATGGCATTGGGAATATGTGAATGTTAATAGTGGGCCTACCGGGACCTTGAACTTCGATAAAATGTCGAACAAGCTGCCATTGTATAATGAGATTGAGATACGGGTTCCACTTGGGAGTCCTAATCAGCCCGCTTGTGAAATCTCGGTAATAGATGTATCCAATCTAGACCTGTCAGGCCATCTTCGCGAGAAAACGCTGAAAGAAATTGCAAGTGCATCGAGGGAATGGGGTCTTTTTCAGATTGTCAATCACGAAATTTCGGAAGAGTTGATACAACACCTATAGGGCATTGGGGAAGAGTTCTTCCATCTTCCACAAGAGGAAAAGGAGGCATACGCCAATAATCATGCAGCTAGTAATTTGGAAGGCTACGGCACCAAGTTAGTTGCTAACCTTGACGGCAAGCTCGAATGGGTAGATTACTATTTCCACATGCTCTGGCCTCTTTCTCGCAAGGATTTCAACACGTGGCCCAAACGCCCACCATCTTACATAGAAGTGAATGATGAATATGATCGAAAGCTGCTGGATGTGGTGAATAAACTATTGGTTGTGCTTTCAATCAGCCTAGGAATGGAAGAATCTGCCATGAAAGAAGCACTAGGCAGCAAAAATCTAGAAATGGAGATGAAAATCAATGACTACCCTTTTCTGCTTCCCTACCTCCGTCATTCCCCAAAGCAGGACTGCTACCACGTTCCAGACAAAAACAACGCTCTCGCTTTTGTGTGTCGCAAGTCAACGGGCAAGGACGCAGTCAAAACAGTGGGACTGCCCAGTTAATAAGTTAATTAATTAATACATATATAAATATATAAAACATATTAAAAAATTTAAAAAAACCATATAATATATATATAAAGAGAGTATATTAAACTAATATTATTATAATTATAATAATTAATTAAATATTTTAATTAATTAAATTATTTTTAAAAAGAGTAATACAAGAAATAAAAAATTATAAGAGAAAGGGAAAATAATATATCTAAATAAAAAAAATAAAAGAGAAAAAGGGGAGACAACCTAACCTCAACATAGAGTTACTATGCGCTCCACCAATGACTGAAACTTCCACCTCCATATGCCGAGACGACACAACAAGACAATTCCAGCAAAAGATTTGAGGACAAATATGAAGAAGAAGCTATTTAGAATAAATTCTAACAAGTAAATAAAATTAATTAATATAAATATAAATAATCAAATATTATTAGGTTAAATATCATTAATGAAAAGGCATGTCTAAAAGACATGCCCATTCACGAAAGGACACCTACTTAGGTATATAAATGCGGGTCCTCATTGTAACATTCATCACTAATACATTTATATATATTAATAGATTATTATAATTAAATACCTCATGTTTATTTTTACATTCAAGTCTCCAAGCTATCAATTTTCATACTTCAGTAACAGTTTTTATGCTTCATGCTCATAGCTCCAAGAAGTACCCCAAGCCCCTGTGAGACCCTCATGGGAAGGTCTTTCCACGACTCCAAGTCTCTCTCGTAAGGCTAAGAATTTGACCTTTCCGAAGGGCTTCATGAGGATGTCTCTAACATGCTCATCAATCTTGATGTGCTTAAGCCTTATTGCTCCATGCTATACCATATCCCAGATAAAGTGGTACCTGATGTCAATGTGCTTGGAGCGATCGTGGAACACTGGATTCTCTGAAAGGAGAATCCCACTCTGGTTGTTGCAGAAGATCATAGTGGTATCCAACACGTGCTCAAATATCTCATTGAAGAGCTTCCTCAACCAAACAGCTTCACAACAGGCCATACTAGTTACAATGTATTCGGCCTCGACAGTGCTTAAAGCCACTAATTTATGCATCCTGCCCATCCATGAAATCGAAGCAAACCCTAACGAGAAGCAACATCCTAATGCGCTCTTTCGACCACCACACTGCCAGCCTAGTCAGCATTAGTATATCCATGTAGCCTCAAATTCCCAACAGTGTATCTCAGTCCATAATTGATTGTGCCACAAAGATATCTCAAGAGATTCTTATCAGCAACCTAATGTGTGTGATGAGGCTTGACCATAAATTGGCCTAATGTATTCACAATGAAGCATATGTCCGGACGGGAGTTTACCAAAAACATCAAGGCCCCGACAAGTTTTCTATATTCAAAAGGGTTTGCCAATTCGGGCCAAGTAACACTTCCACATAGCTTCTTGAAGTTTAGTTCCATCAGAGTAGACAAAGACTTGCAATCCACCATCCCACATCTCTCGAGCAGCTTCACAATGTATTTTCCTTGAGAAAGGAAAATCTCACCTGGCTTTTGCTAGACCTCCAGGCCTAGGAAGTAGTGCAAGTAGTGCATCAATCCTAGGTACTTCATCTCAAACTCGAAAGCCAACTCCCTCTTGCATTGATAAATGAGAGGGTTTGCACCTGTCAGAAAGAGATCGGTTACATAAAGGACCAAGATGAGAGGCATGTCCTTTTGAACCTTGAAGTATAGATTAGGATTAACATCACTCCTTGTAAATCCCAGCTTCATAAGGTAGCTATCAATCCTCTCATACAAAGCCCTAGGGGCTTGCTTCAAACCATACAGGGCTTTCTTCAACCTGCATACGTGTGTCCTTCGATCTTATACTATGAACCCCTAAGGTTGTTCCAAGTAGACTTCCTCCTTAAGCGAGCCATGAAAGAAAGCAGTCTTAACGTCCATTTGAGGTAGGCTCTATCCTTGAGAGGCAGCGAGAATAATAATCGATCGGATAGTGGTATTAGGGGCAACCAGTGCAAATATCTTGTCATAGTCCACTCCTTCCTTTTGAGAGAAGCCTCGAGCAACGAAACTGGCCTTGTATTTCTCAACACTCCCATCAGCTCCATGTTTAATTTTGTATAGCAATTTTGCGGTGACTATGGACATGTCCTTCGGTCTAGGCACCACATCCCAGACATCAATTTTAATGAGAGATTCATATTCCTCATTCATCACATCCTTCCAGACTTGGTGCTTTACGATTACTTTGAACGTACATGACTCAAATCGAACAATAGTACTCAGAAACTAAGTAACCTTGATACTTGTTCGACTTCTTACTTTCACGAAATGTCCCTGTTGGAGCAATATGTCTTTCAGCATCTTAGAGAGTATCTTTGAGCTACAAAAGTCTTTTCTCTTAGGTAGAGGGATCACCAAGAGGTGGATCAATGGGATCCATCAAGGCTTCAACATCAGGCATAAGCCCATCTGTCGGAGGTTCATCCAGCGTTTCTTCATCATCATCATTATCCTTGCATGGAGTGGGGAGATCTCTGGCCTTCACAAGTGCAGTGTCTTTATTAAAGCTGACATCATGGCTTATTTCCACATCACTTTGACCTAGAGCATATATTCTATATGCCTTTGAATTTTCACTGCAGCCCACAAATATACCTTTCTTTCCAGATGCTTCCAACTTGTGTCTTTTCTCCTTGGGCACATGAAAATTCACAAGACAAACAAATATTCTAAAATGAGAAACATCATGTTTCTTCCCAGTGAAAACTTCTTCGGGTGTCTTCAAATCCAGTGCTTGATGCGGGCTCCTATTTTGAACAAACACAGCAGTCTTGGCAGCTTCTCCCCATAAGAACTTTGGTAGACCTTGATCCTGGAGCATGGCACGGGTAGCTTCCATGACTGTTCAATTGTTCGATTCTTCCCTTCAGCAACTCCATTTTGCTCAGGAGTGTATGGAGCGGTTGTCTCCCTCTTAATGACAGCCTCTCTGCAGAATTCATTGAGTTCATTTGATTCATATTCAGTTCCATTGTCGGTCCTCAATATCGTAATTTTATTCCAAGTTTGACAGAATGGAACCATTTGAACACTTCATCCTTCTTCTTCAAGAAATAGATCCATGTTTTACGAGAGAAGCCATCCACAAAAATTGCATAGTATAAGTATCCTCCCAATAATGTTACGGGCAACATACCAGATAGGTCAGAATGGACCACCTAAAGAATATCGGTAGTTTGGCTTTCACTTGAAGGGAATGGTCCCCTTGTGAGTTTCCCAGCTGCACAACATTGACAAACTCCTTCATGATTCATGTTGAAATTGGGCATACCTGTGACCATCTTCCTTACCCCGAGTAAAGCTTTGTAATGTAAGTGGGTGAACCTTCGGTACCATAGCTCAGATTGAAGTGAAGCATCACAAGTCAAGGCTCCCAAAGAACTTCCTCCAACTTGATAGAGTCCTTCAACTCTAAATCCAAGTGTAAATGCATCTTTAGGGTTTCTTTGCCAAATACGTAACTTTCCATCAATAAATGCTACCTTGAAGCCTTTATCTTCCATCATAGAAATAGACATCAAGTTCTTCTTCAAATCGGGTACATACAATACTTCTTGTAGATGAATGGTTTGACCTTGATTTAAGTGAAGAGTGACAGTACCTATTCCTTTCACGAGATAGGTGGCATTATCTCTAAGTATGATCTCCAAATTAGTCTTCTTTTTAACCAAATTTAAGAGGGCCTCCTTATACCCAGTGAAGTGCCTTGAGGCTCCACTATCAATCAACCAATGATCCAAAGTGTCCGAAGGAGAGTCAGTAGATCGAGCGGAAATAAGATAAAATTCCATTTGTTTTTCTACAACATTACTTTCCTCATACCTGGATTTTCTTGATCTTTTGGGCGGATAAACGTGAATTGCATTTACCATACAAATGATATACATTTAGAATACATTATTGTGAATCTTGGATTAATATTCGAAGGTCTCTCGGACTCCTTTTGATTATTCAACTCCCACTCCTTGACCCTTAAAGGATTAGGTGTCCAAAATTCCTCCCCTTAATCCAAAGGGGTATATACGAGTCCAAGAAGAGAGCTCTAATACAAAATACAACAATGGATGACAGCAATAAGTTGAATGTGGTCACTGAAATGATGGTATAAGGTGGGAGAACTCGAGGTCTCAATCGGCAATGGTTTAAGGATGACCACCAACATTGGAATGCTTAGTCCAATTCTCAGAACTCTTCCAAATCTGGCAAGAAGTTGAAATCTTCTGCTAGAGGAAGTGTCCCTAATTCTTTGAAGAGGGAGACCTTCAACCTGGAAAAGGGAGGTCTACAACATGTGGTGGATTAAGGATGACCACCAACTCTAGAACACTTAGTGTGATTCCAATAACTCTTCCAAATCTGGCAAGAAGTTGAAGCCTTATGCTAGAGGAAGTTGTCATTAATGTTGAAGTCTACAACCTGCGGTAGTTTAAGGAAGGAGCAAGAACAGGTGAATATGCATTGTCATGAAGAAATCCAGCACTCTGAAATTGGATTGGTTTGGAATAGTTTAGAATATGAAAGGACGCCTCCTTATCATATCCAAGACCTATTTTATGCTTGTTGCTAAAAAGCTCTTCTGATGCTCTGATGATTGGCTTGGGAAGTACAGGTTGAATTTCCACACCTATATGCAAATTTGCTTCTGAAATGGGCACTTGGTCTGAATCAACCTCAACTTTACTGAATTAATGACTTGATGGTTGGTGATAGGATCCTATTTAAAGTAAAATAGGGGATTGTTCTGAACAAAAGCAAGTTCAGAAGGATGCCTTTTCTGTTGTAACTCATCTTGTTGTAATTGTGACTCGAGTTGAAGAAACTCAATTTTCTTATGTGCATCTTCTAAACAAATTTAAATATTAAAGAGAGAGGTTTTGTCAATTTTCGTTGTATCAAGGTCAATGGAATGTATCAAACATTTTAGGAAATATAAAACTTCACCAATTCGAGCCATTTTTCAAACAAATGCAGTGCGTTGATAATACCTTGAGTCCCTCAAAAAGCTAACTAGATTAGTTTATTTGTATAATACAAGCTTCTTGGAAAATCTGTCAAGTTTCTTGAAGAAATATGCTACCCACTCCTGAGAAAATTGGAGCATGCCTTTAATCTAAACTAAGACAAAAGGTAAACTACTCCAAATTGGAAAAATTTCCAATTACAGCTTAGCTGACAGCTCATTGAAGAACATAATCTATAGACTTTTCAAAGACCAAAAACTTCTTCAGCAAAATCTTACTCGCTTTTGCGAAATGGTTTTCTTGTCCAACAAATTTCTTCGCCCAAATCTGCTCCTCGTAGAGCTTGCAAAACCTTTCTTTTGATCAAATGCAAATCTAAATGTAATACAAGCAAACTTTAGTTGAAACTAGTCCAAATCGAACAAAGAATTGACTCAAACCAAACTCTAGCAATAACTGCAAAGCCTCATGAGCATGAATTAACTCCAACGTATATCATATACCATACAACATTAACAACCTCCCACACTAGCCTTGAATGGAACCAAATACATGAACCAACACACTATTCCACCAAACTCATGCTCTTCATCATAATGGTTCAACACATATACATGGTTTGAATGCTTTGAAAAGATACAATGCACAATTCAAAGCCAATTCAACACCTAAGCAAACATTCTAAGCTTCAATCAACAGTTTTCAGCGCATTTGGCATACCAAGACGGCCAACAAGACATTCACCAGCGACACAACCAAAGACAATCCAACATTCACCAACATTCTAATCGTGGGCACTACGAGCAGCAAAGAACATCAACCCCAACACATAGAACTATTATGCCATACTCTATTTTTGCGGCCAATATTGCATATCGAGTTGCTCTACCCCAAATCTTTAGTTAAATCTCATCTTTTCAATTTGTATGAGTATGAATTACTAGCTATATACAAGATTGTTCAAACAATCCCACCACAGGGTGATGATGAGATAGGAAACATCATTGATAATCACAGTGTGCCTGAGTTTATTATAAATTTGCCTCGTCAACCTAGTAGACTACTAAAAAAATATTTGAGAGGTTGGCTGACAAAAGGGCTTTGGATTTGTTAGAGATGAATTCTTACTTTTAATCCCATTTATGACACTAAGTCAACTCTTAAATAAACCAGCTTGCACGAACTTCAACACTATAAGAGACAACGATGGTGATCTCAGCACCATGATCCAGGTTTGAACAGACTCCGTGAACTCATTCAAACTGGTCACAAATGGTAGTTGTAAAGCTGGTGCTCCCCTCCAAGAACGCTGAAGCTAATAACGCCTCCAAGAATGTTGAAGCCTCACATGAGAATTCAAGGTTCATCTATACATTATCACAATGAATGAGAGTAAAATCTACAGGAAAAGGGACACGATAGGAGAGAGAATCGAGCTTAACGATTTCGAATTGTAGAGAAACAATAGGGATAAGGTGCGAAATGAGGAGAATTACTGATTACAATTGGTATGGGTTGCAACTCGTGTGATTGCAGTCGCCAGTGGCAGAGGGAAACCCAACGGTACGTACACAAAGATTTGCACAAAAGCGTAGGAATCCAAGTCTGGCATGAAATGCACAACTCTGTAGAGGCGTTTTCTGTAAAGAAATCAGAAGAAAACCAAGCTCTATTGTAAAATTGCTCTATATAGCATAATCGACTGATGGATTCCCAGAGATAATAATTCTAAGCAGAAGAGACCAGCACTATGTTTCTCAACAGTTGTTTGGTAGTGAAACGCCTAAGGCATGGACGCATCAAATCAGCAGAAAAATGATAGTTAAAATGTTTGGTGCAGGTCAGAAAACTTGAAAAACCGAGAGCCAGGTTTTCAATGTTGTCAACTAGATTCAGAGGTTCAACACAATTTGGTGTATACAACCCACATATTACGCACAAGCTTCCATCAATCCAACGTATACAGCGCATATATCAAGGGTAGTGATAGTTTAGTGAGCAGACTGCAGAGTTTCTGTAAACAAGTTTGTTGAGCAGAAGAAACGCTTCTAACAATGAGCAGAGATGGCAGAAACGTAGAGAGAGGCCACAAAAATAGTGGTTAAAACTGGAGCAGGGCTAGAATTCGCCCGCTCTGATACCATGTTAAACAGACATGGAATGGATGCAAGATATGAAGGATAAACGTGAATTGCATTTACTATACAAATGATATACATTTATAATACATTATTGTGACTCTTGGATTCATATTCCAAGGTCTCTTGGACTCCCTTTGACTGTTCAACTCACACACCTTAACCCTAAGCAGATTAGGTGTCCAACACTTTGATTTCCATTGCCTTTGTTGTTGTTGTTCTTGTTGTCATCGTCCCTTGGAGAGTTCTTCTTGTGAGGACACTCTCTAGAATAGGCGCCGAACCTGTTACAATTGAAACAAATTCCTTTTCTTCCTTCTTTGAATCTTTGCCTGAACCCTTGAACCTGTCTCCTTGAACCAACATTAGTTTTCTTCTTTGCATGAGAGGAATAAGCAGTGGGTTCATTTCCATTTGAAGGCTTGTCTCTCTCCATCATCCTTGTCTCCTCTTGAGTGCATCTAGCCAATAATTCATCGAAACTAGGAATCCTACCATTGTTGAGAATGGTGGTGTTAAACACATCCCATGCAGTTGAAGGACCCCCAAGTGCAATGAGAGTGAGCTCCCTGTCAGCAATAGCTTCTCCAATAGATAAAAGGTCATTCTTGATTTGTGTGATCCTCATGAAGTAGGATAGGATGGACTCCCCTTTATCCATCTTGATGTCCTTCAACTTGTTTTTGGGAAAGAGGATTTGATTTCCATTGTTCACTTTGAACATCCCAACCAACTTATCACATCTTTCCTTGGAAGTTACCAAATCAAAAATATAGGCAACCAAATGCTTTTGAATTGAATCAATCAAAATTTTCTTTGCTTTGACCTCACCTTTTCTATACTTCGTCTTAGGAGCAGCTAGTGCATTTGAAGGGGACTCCATCACTTTTCTTGGACATAGTCCAATACTTCATGCTTCTCCAAAGTCATTTTCCATGCATGATAGTCAGGTTTGTCATTGAGCTTGTCCTCAATCTTGAAGTAAGATGAAGAAGCCATTGAAACTTGTCCAATAAACCTTTCTTGGTGATTGTTTTTCTCCCTCTTGCTTGGGCTTTGTCTTCTCTTGGGCTCTGATACCATGTTAATTTTAGTTAACAACTTAACAATGGTATGTTCTATGCTTAGCACAATTACTTCAATGTTCCTTTCACAGCGCAATGACCATTTCAATGTAGTTTTCCAATAGCAATCACATTGACAGTAACTATAGATAGAACATAAAATAAAATGCAGAAGACAAGCCAAGACGAGACAACACCAGATTTGGCGGATGCCAAAAAAGAATCCCAATGTGGGGAAAACCCTTTGATCAATTCTTCTTATTATTATAACAGGTGTTCAACAAAGAGAGAAAGTACAAAAGTAAAATTCATTTGCCAAATCAAAGTCAAAACAACCCTGTCAAATTTGCAGTCAACTGCAGTCAAACTCAGCCCTAACAAGAAAGTCAAAGATGGTCAACATAGTAGTCAAACAGTGGTCTTGAAGCTAGTACAAACCCAGTGAAATTCAGCCTGATAAGGTGCTCAAATTCAGCCAAAAACAATCCTAAAAACTTCGGTCAAACTAGATCAACTTTGTTGTCAACTCTGTGGTCAGATTTGTGGTCAACCCTGCAGTCAGCCTAGTGGTCAAAGTGCCCAGAAATTCTCAATTCCTGAACAATCCTGAAAACTTCAGTCAAACTTGGTCAACTTTGGAGTCAACTTTGTTGTCAGGTTTGCGATCAACCCTACAGTCAGCCCAGCAGTCGAAGTACCCAGAAATTCTCAGTTCCTGTGCCAGCGAAATTGTATGGCCTGCCAAAAACGAATTTTTCCCATAAAAATCACAATCAAAGGATAAGTCAAAGTGCTCGGTCAATTCTAGTCAAACTCCTGCAACAGTCATGAAATTCGGCCCTACAATGTGCCCAGAAAAAGTCGTCTTTCTGCCACACATGTGAGAGAGAAGATCCACCCAATAGCTATACAAACCAATGAGAGAAGGAAAGAAGAAATGTGTGTGATGATGATGCCAAATGAGGTGAGAGGGCACTTATATTTATACAAGTCGTTGAGGGTGAAGAGTCACGTCTATTGGGCTTCATGAGCCTACACGATGATGTCGTTGACCTAAACTATTTACACGTGTGGGCATAAGTTCAAAAACACACTTCTGCTTGTCCAAATTAGATGATCTTTATATCAATTTTGGTCCTCTCAAAAAGAGGAATTTAATGCAATCATCATCTCCATCAAATGAGTTGTCCCAAGGTGGAATTTGGCCCTAGTTGCCAATTTTAACAGTGGGACCTCCCTAATGGCCCAATTGGTATAGGAGGGGCACCCCTTGGGAAGCTCTGATTGAGATAGCTTAGTTCCATCCATCCCAATTCCATACTTACCACTTTCCATCTTACATTACAAGCCCTATACGCCACCTCCACTCTTTGAGTTCAATTGACCATTGGGTCTCTGGGATTTCATAGTCATACATCCTCACACCTAGGTAGGGCATAGAACTTTGCCCTAGGAGGTTGATGCAGCTAAAAGAAAAGTAAAGAACATATCATGGCCAAAAATGAAGTAAAAAGAAGAATATCAAAATGCAGAAGATGGTTGGGATGTACAGATTAGCACGTGGGCAAAAGCCTGGCATGAGCTCTACCTCACTCATTATGGCCATCACTTGGTTCGTGAGCATATGTTGCTCCTGTAAATCTTAAAAGAAACAGTTGCATGTCCCAACCTCAATGGGAAAGGAGTCGCCTCATCATTAAGGGGTAATACAACTAATATACATCATAAAAAGCAAGCTCTGACCCTTTGAGCTACAAGTAGTGATACAAAGAAAAAACAAGAAAGAGTAAAAGGAACACAAGAGGGGTGGAAAAACCAAGACCGAGTCGATAACTCATGCATCGAAGATTGTTCCCTCCTCACATCTATGCACGCAAGATGAGGATCCCCATCATGTTCGTCCCTTTGACCGTGGCGCTTGGCCATGAAGTCTTCTCCCATCTGTTCCATCATTATTATTGACTAACACCTATCGATTGAAGGGTGGACTGAGGAATGTTACTTCCCCTTCGGGGCTAGAAACACCTAATAGGGTTGTCCTTAAGCCACTCCCACCTAGGGAGGACACACTCTTGCAAGTTCAAACTCCTAATTTTGGAAGGAGAATCTTATTTGAACTGTTAAATAGCCCTTTACATTCAAGCTTGGTTCACTTAGATGCAAAGATGATTATTATACCTATTTATTGTTATTTTCACTACACTCTATTGTCGTGCTTGTTGGGTGGTTCAACAACCTAGGCCTTGGGCACCTTACCCATAGGTACCCAAGCCATTTGAGAAGCATATTGCCACCCACATGTAAAGCGTTGAGAGCCTTGGGTATTCGAGCAGTACCTACTACCAGTGCATCACACCTACCCCTGGATACCTTCTGCACCCAAGACGTTCTGCCATTTTGCACTACATTTGATGATTATGAAGGATGATGCACATGGACCAGCAAGCCCCAGGTCGGCCAAAGCACTCTCTAAGAGATGGCAATTGATCCAGAGCCCAAATGAGGATTTGCTCACCTTTAAGACTTGGGAGGGCTAGTAGCACCTAGAAAGGCCTCAACGTGTTGATTTTTGTAACTATGGTCGGTCTTCATAATGTATGTTTTGATTTTTGTTGTCTTTATAGGCATGATCTTCATGCTTGAGTCAAAAAGAAAAATGTGAAAAAACATGTTCTTCATGTCCTTCGAAAAGGAAGAAAGTTTGAATATTTAATTGAATTTAGTAAAGTCGACCCTCCTCCTAGTTCAAGTTTGCTCCTTAAAATGTTCAAGTCGGCCCAAATCAAAGAGGCACTCCTTCAGCATGAAAGAAGAATATATATTGACACTTGCTTTCCACCATTTGGCAAGCAAATTCGCATATCTTCAATTGAAGAGTATTTTGATGATTTGAGGTTGATCTCTGTGATGGACAAAATTTTTATGATGGTTCAAGGATGTAATCTCTATCTCTGTGATGAACTCAACCTCCATAGACTCCATCAACCCAAGGACTAGGCACTAGCCATGTCTCTTGATAATCAACTTAAATTTTATCCATAAATTTTAATTTTCTTTCTCCTCTTGAAATTCGGTCCTCTTAAGGCTTGGTGTGAATTGACTTGGGGGAAGATTTTGGGTCATAGAAGTTTAAATATCAAGGGTAGAGTGGTTGCCACAAAATCAGTCACTTTGGTAGGCATTCATTCCAATTTCATCCATAATTTTCCCTGCCCAAGTTGTTTGCCCTCCAGAAAACCTATTGAGTGATCTATACACATCGAGACTCCTCCCATTGATGAAAATCCATAAAGAGCAAGGGGTTTTGGTTGTGGTGATAATCGGCTATCACCCCATTGTTGTCACTTAGTCTAGTGCCTTAACTTGTGAGGTATCCCTCTACAACACCTACTAGATTTTGCGGCGACAGGTTATTTTTGGATGCATAGTAGAATTCAAGTCAACAATTGGGTCTTATACAACTAGCACAATAACTTAAATCAATTTATATAACTTCCAGGAGATCTCCTTTACAAATCTCTTCTGAGAACTCAACATGTAGGTGGATACTATATCCAAGGAGGTACTTCTCCCTGTGAATTCATTTAACTATAAAGAGAACAAAAATAATCAAATGGTAGCCCAACTGGAGTGCAACTTCATATACGTGCAACTTCATATACTCTTTAATTATTGAGGTTTAAGTTTAATTTCTTTAGGCTTTCATGTAGATTTTCTTCCTATAATGATGTTTTGTTCATTTTAGTTAAGACTACAATATCTTTTTTATCAAGTTCTTTCAAGAAAATGTCTTATTTGGAACAATGTAAGCAATTGCTAGACTGCACAAGTATGGGATTGGTTCAGTAAAACACTATCAGTGCCTATGGAATGTACATTCTAGGTTTTACTCGAAATAGAAAATATGATTTTTTGCTAAAAAAACAAAAAGGTATGTTAAGAACTATTGACGAGTGAGGAGTTTTGTCGATAGTTAAAACCACCCAAATATCCAATAGTCAGTAAGATAAATATACACACAAACCGTTAGTTTATGTAGCTTGGACACTTAGTCTAGTGCCTTAACTTGTGAGGTATCCCTCTACAACACCTACTAGATTTTGCGGCGACAGGTTATTTTTGGATGCATAGCAGAATTCAAGTCAACAATTGGGTCTTATACAACTAGCACAACAACTTAAATCAATTTATATAACTTCCAGGAGATCTCCTTTACAAATCTCTTCTGAGAACTCAACATGTAGGTGGATACTATATCCAAGGAGGTACTTCTCCCTGTGAATTCATTTAACTATAAAGAGAACAAAAATAATCAAATGGTAGCCCAACTGGAGTGCAAATTCATATACTCTTTAATTATTGAGGTTTAAGTTTAATTTCTTTAGGCTTTCATGTAGGTTTTCTTCCTATAATGATGTTTTGTTCATTTTAGTTAAGACTACAATATCTTTTTTATCAAGTTCTTTCAAGAAATTGTCTTATTTGGAACAATGTAAGCAATTAATAGGCTGCACAAGTATGGGATTGGTTCAGTAAAACACTATCAGTGCCTATGGAATGTACATTCTAGGTTTTACTCGAAATAGAAAATATGATTTTTTGCTAAAAAAACAAAAAGGTATGTTAAGAACTATTGACAAGTGAGGAGTTTTGTCGATAGTTAAAACCACCCAAATATCCAATAGTCAGTAAGATAAATATACACACAAACCGTTAGTTTATGTAGCTTGGACAGGTGTTCCAGTCTCATATGGTGACTATGAGGCTAAGGAACACATTTTCTCCAATACCCAGAAAAGGTCTCTAAGAAAAATGCCTTGATTAGAATTAATTAGGCAGATTATTAATTTTCCTAAGTCTAACTTAGGGAAATGGCTTAATTAATCATAATTAAATGTGGTAAACCGATTTTCCTCTAGTGACTTCTAGAAAAGTCATAAGAAAGGGTCAAAATGATCTTAGCCATCGATTGAGATTAGATCATGGTCATTGATTCGTCAACGAGAGATTATAACAAAAATTGATGCCCATTTGGAGAACATATCAGTGAGATATCGAGACACAAATTTGCAGTGATAGCAAAGGCACAGAGGCAACGTAAGGGCATCAGCAAATCGAGATCAACAATGGTTGGAGACAATATTGCCAAAGGAGATTTATTACAGCAATTTCCTAGGTTATTTGGAGATCAATTTTTCTACAAAGAGAGCCTGATTTTCCAGTGGTGTGAGTTGCTCCAGAGAGGAGTATGAATTGCTCCAAAGAGGACGAATTATTGGAGCAAGGAAATATATTGCCAAAGTGATCGATTTGCACAAGAAAGTTGAGTTTTCCAGTTGAGATCAAATTCCAATGGAGGTTGAGTTCATTTCCTCAACAATGTGAGTTTTCCAAAGAAGGGCGTGAGCCATGGCTAGACATGTGACCAGTTCATGAGCTAGAGGGACGCCAAATTCATCAGAGGAGACAGAATTGCTTTGAGGAGGGTAGATTGACTTGTAGAAGTGATAGGATTAAGAGGTTTGCTAATTCGATTGTAATTTCTCCATCAAAGATTTTGCGGAAGAATTAATAAAATTACTCATCTGCAGAATTGGTTTTCCCCACATTGGGGTTTTTCTAGGGACATTTGTCCAAAAATACTGGTGTCCATTATTTGTGTGTGTGTGCAATAATTTTCTCAATTCCTATGGTGCGTTTATTTTTTGTAAAGTTGCAGTGGTGCTTTAGTCAGTATTTGCCGCAATTAATTGTAGAAGACAAATAAACAATTAATAGGTGAATAATAACCATTTAATTGCAACAGTGTTAAAATTTCACACAAACCAAAGATGCTAAAGGTTGGGTGTTCTCCTTGATTCTTAATATGGGTATATAATCCACTTCAGAACATGACAAATGATCCTCTATACATTTCATCCATAATAATATAAATGGCATACTTTATTCTTGTTGTTATATGAATGTATCCAAAATGTATCTAATTGACTTATGAATGCATCTCTAGATTAACTATTAATTATCTTCTTCTCATTCTCAACCTTCTTATCATAGAAATCACGAAAGATCAAAAGTATTGAATATTGTTGAATTGTAGACAAAATTAGTGTCCAGCATCTAGCATCGTTTCTGGATCAAAATATCATGGGAATGTCCAATTATTGTTGTTGACGACAAGCGTAATGAAGCAAGAAAGGAGATGGTAGTTGTTGACTCCTAGATTCCACTCAGCAGTATTTGTAAAGACTCCATAGCCTATGGTAGAGATTGTACATCAAATTTATTTAGTGTTCAGAAGTCAACATGTCCTTCTAGCCCATTTCTCCTTCTTCTTTCTTCTTCAATCCTTAGGTTTTGCAACCTTGTAGGGATATTGTATAAATGTCACTAGCATGATGAATAAAGCTATGTAACAAACCTAGGATGCCTAAGACTCGATCAGCAAGCGAGTACACCTTGGACTAATTCTTTTTTACTTGGTTAATTATTCCCACTTTTCAGGGGCAAATAATTTACTAGGTTTTTTCACTCATGCATACCCCAAAGCCAAGGTGATGGCTTGAAGATCATGCCTTAGGTCCATCTTAGTGTTTAGGGTCAATGTATATTACCATGCTAGGTCAGCTCTAAAATTTTGCGGAATTTTGACTAAGCCTAGATAGGAATTTTTAATAATTTAAAATTTTTCGCACGACAAGATTGTTTAATTATTTTTTATGTAAAATGTAGTAATATGGTGCCAGAAGATGTTGAATGGGTATGAGTACTCAAATTTAGACCTCTACACTTCATTATTCTTTTAGGACATACTTTAAGGGGTGGAAAATCACTTCTAGCCCCTCAAAACCCACTTTTCCTAAATCTAGTGTGTAAATTAGAAATAAATGGAGAAAAATAAATATTCCCACATGTCAGAATGAAGTGGAAATGAGGTGGAAAATCACTCAAGTTAAAAGGTGAGTCAAAGGGCAATTGGATGGGTGATTTGGCACACCGCGTCATCAAAACTTATTGCACATGGAGAAATCAATTGTGTGGGCCAGATTTGGAGTTCGATTTGCTCATGTGGCAAGTAGATTTTCTCTTGAGGATATTAGCGCATTATTGAAGATTTGATGGAGAGTTTTGTGGAGATATGTCTCCACCAACATACCTCCCACTCTACACTTGTACACAGCCTCCTCATCAACACCTGCGCATAGCATGAAGGCGGCCACATGCAAAGCATACTTGCCAGCATCTACGCAGGGCAGTTTGGTTCAATTTACAGAGGTGTCTCTCCATTATTTGTTGGTTGAGGATTTCGTGGGAGATAACCCTCCTTTCCACCTACATTCATCCACACATGGCAGCACATAAGGGAACTTGAATTTGCACATGAGGGAATGAAGGGAATACGTTGTCCACTTGTCAAAAATCAACTTCACAATTGGCTTGATGCTCTCACACTGGGTAATTCGAATTCTTCTTGGGACCTCCACCATATTCCACTTGTCATTTGGCATTTCCATTGGGATCTTCTCCCAATCTTGTATAAATCCACCATAAGAGTTCTCATTTTCCCATGGTTGGAAGCTTTATGCTTGATGTAACTCTATTGGAATTGCTATTGAAATAATACAAGTCACTGGGGGATAATTCTTGGCGTTTTGAGTGTTACCCACCACCAGTGAGTGACCCCATAGGAGTCAAGGATTTTGTCCACACTAACCTTAGGTGTGGAATCAGGCGGCAACAGTGGTCATCTTGATCAATGTTGAAAAAATCGCCATGGGCAAAAAATCACCAAGGGTCCATTCCACAACTTATCACCGAAATTGGTGAAAACAACGACAAAAACATCAACAAACCACAACAAGCATTAGAAAACAAAATAAATTCTTCAATTTTTAAACATATAAACCAACAACAACATCAAATAAACAGATTAACACATAAATATGCGAGAAAAATGATATATATGGCATAGTTGATGCCAAATAAAAAATGATACATCAAAACCAATATTGAATCGTGAACCATGATAGTTGTCCAATCAAGGACTCAAAAGTGGAGAACCAATACAGAATGACATCAAATATATAAATATATATTATCATCATGAGACATCTAAAATGACAAATCTAGTAGCTAACTATCTAGTACCAATTCCCTCCCGCCCTTTTACAAGAAAAGGTCATGGCTTGTTCACCACAAGAAATTTTATGATTATATATATAAATATATATAAGAATGATGATGTTACAATGAGACTCATGATGATCTACATATATTCATTGATTGGTCACGAGGTGAAGGGTTATGTGCCCTTTGACTTAAGGAATGCTTCATCCTCAAAGCATAGTAAATAGGATTTTCTCTAGTTCATAATGCTTTTGTGGTGGAATGAAGTTTTTCCGCTTTTTATGGGTTTGACTTCACTCATGCTTTGAGTGTTTGTGAGGTTCTTATGTATTGTTTGTGTTAGTTTATGTAGCTCGGACAAGTGTTCTAGTCTCAAATGGTGTCTATGATGCTAAGTAACACATTTTCTCCAATGCCAAGAAAACGTTTTGAAGGAAAATGCCTTGATTACAATTAATTAACTAGTTTATTAATTTCCCAAACTCTAATTTACATAAATGGCTTAATTAATCGAGATTAATTGAGGTAAATCAATTTTCCTCTAGTGACTTCTAGAAAATTCATGAGAGGGGTCAAAATGATGTTAGCCATCGATTGAGATTAGATCATGGTCGTTGATTGCTCAACGAGAGATTATAAGAGGAAATCGATGGGCATTTGGAGAATACATTAGTGAGACATTGATACACAAATTTGCAGTGATAGCAAGGGCACAAAGGCAACGCAAGCGGATCAACAAATTGAGATCAACAATGATTGGAGACAATATTGCTGGAGGAGATTTATTATAGTGATTTCTTAAGTTATTTGGAGGTCAATTTTTTTGCAGAGAGAGGTCGATTTTCCAGTGGTGCAAATTTCTACAAAGGGGTGTGTGAATTGCTCTAGAGAGGACGAATTACCGAAGCAAGGAGATAAATTGTCAAAGAGATCGATTTGCATTTGAAACTCGAATTTGCCAATTGAGATCGAAATCTACTAGAGGTTGAGTTCATTTTCTTAGCAATGCGAGTTTGCCAAAGAAGGGCATGAGCCAGGGTCGCACATGCAACCACTTACGGAGCTAGAGGGAGACCGAACTGATCAAAGGAGACTGAATTGCTTCCAAGAGGGTAGATCGAATTGCATAAGTGACAAGATTAATTTTCCAGAGGTTCACTAATTTGCAACAAATCATTGTAATTTCTCCATCACAAATTTTGTTGAAGAATTGATAAAATTACTCATCTGCAGAACTAGTTTTCCCCACGCTGGGGTTTTTCCAGGGACATTTGTCCAAAAATATTAGTGTCCATTATTTGTGTGTGTGAAATAATTTTCTCAGTTCCTATGATTCATTTATTTTCCATGAAGTTGCAGTAGTGTTTTATTCAGTATTTGTCGCAAAGTAATTGCAGAAGACAAATAGTCAATAGATAGGTGAATAATAACCAATAAACTGCAACAACTTTAAAAATTTCAAAGTTTGCATCTTCTTCAAATTGGAAACGTAAACACCATATAATATATAGTGTCAACCTTGCCAATTAAACTCCATGAACTGTTTTTCAAAATTTGTAGCGCAACTTCCCAACTACATCACCTATTCTACACCTAGCAGCATATCCATTTCTATGAACGGTAAGTACATAGCCCTATTTGGATTTCCAGTTCTTGTCTTTGAATCGAGACACTATTACATTTTCCTACTTCTTTGAACTTTTGTCCATTAAGGACCATTACGATGAGGTCCTATGAGAGGTACACAAAGAGGTTATGCTCTTAGGCAACAATAATGTCTATACAATTACGAGTACCGTTGTAATCTACGAGTTTTGTGAATTTCTATCTTTTATAACTCCTTTAAGATTAAGGCCTTAAGTTGTGGTTTCCCTATCATAGTTGATGACAAAAATGTGGGTTTGCTTTCTTTTCTTCTTGGAGACTAGATTTTCTCCTTTCTGAGATGTGGTGGAACGTATTATGCAATTGATGGTTGTGTTTGGTCTTTTGTAGTAATTGTCTTTCTTTGAAGATTATTTTATTCATTTGTATTTTGTTGGGCACATGAGATTTAAGTTAGTGATGTGTTTCGCAACGTTTCATCATGGTTTGAATCTACATTGTAGACTATAGTGATTTCAATACCTACCTTAGTTACTTCTACTTTCTTCCCATCCACTATTTATAATAGTGTAATCATATGCCTTTCACATCTATGCCCTAGCGTTTTCCCTCTTTGATTCACTGTTAGATGTGTCTAATTCCTTCTGCACTTTCTAAGTATATTGCTTTTTATTGTTGCATTTATGCCTTGGCAAACCATTTGTCTCCACAATAGCTAAATTTGTTTAACCATTTCTTATCTAAGTCTTGGTTTCATCTTTCCTCGTGAAGATGGCCTATTGTGTTGAATTTTGGTAGTTGCGGTTGGTATTCATTTATTGTACAAGCCCAAAAAATTAAAAGAGAAGGAAAATATAAATTTGACCTTTTCCCTCTTTTATTTGGAGCTGACTTAAAATCAATTTTATATTTTCCTTCTCTTTTACTTTTGTGGACTTGTACAATAAATGAATATCGACCGCAGCTACCAAAATTCAACACTCCCTCGTAGCTAGGGAGGTATTTTCTTTGACTTCTTCAGATGTTCTCTTGTTGAAAATTTCTCCATCCCATGAAAAGGCTGAATGAGCTAGCTATGTTGATGTATCCATCCACTTCATTTTCTATTCCAGAACAACGTGGAAAGCATCATGCAAAAGAATCTAGTCCCCCACCAGACACATCCCCTTGGTAAAGGATCTAGTCACCCATAAGCCAATTACCCATTAGTTGGTCAAGCACCCACTGACACAAGATTTCCTAATATGACAATTACTTTCCAATGATTCTTTAACTAATTCATCTCATGTCACACACATCATTAAGCAATTATAAATAGAAAATCTCAACGATAAAACAATAATGACACTAGGGTCATGAAGAGACAGCCAAACACAAGGGACACAAATCTTTAACATGGGAAAACCCTAACTAGGAAAAAACCCAACAACCTTTTCTTAGAGAAATTGTCCAATTCAACAAGAACACAATTTTATTTTTCCAATCAAATAAAGTTAAACTGACCAATAAACAAGCCCAGGTCAAACCTGGTTAACCAAAGATATTTTCGACCTCCTGTAATAGTTGGTCAACTCAAGTCAAATAGGTTGAAGTTCAGCCTCCTGCAATTGCCTCAAAAACCTTAGTCAACTGCAGTCAAACAGTGCCTCAAAAAGTCAAATAGCCTCAGAATATCCACTAAAGGTTCAGTCTACGGCCCACACATGCGAAGTCAACAAAAGTCAAAACAGAGATGAAATAGGCTCGATCAACACTGGATAGGCTTGGTCAAACATCAAACTTATTTCTTCTCTCTCCTTCATATGGATGAACAAAAATTAGATGATTTTTGTGATTTGAAATTAGGAGCCAATGGAGGGGGATGAATAGCAATATATAGTGGATGAATGAGCCTGAATAGGTGTCTTTAGGGTAGGCTAACTGGAACTTGGAGGAAAAATTTTAATTTTAATTTAGAGTCGGCTTACAACAATTTTATATTTCCATTCTCTTTAAACGTTGTGGGTTAATTAAACGATGAATATCAACCGTAGCTATAGAAATTCAAAACTCCCTCTTAGCCAAGGAGGTATTCTCTTTTACTTCTTCAGATGATCTCTTGTTGAAAAAAAAATCCACATTACAAGAAAATGTTAAATGAGCTAGCTATGTTGATGTATTCCATCCACTACATGTGGAAAACATCTCGCGTTGGAATCATGCAAAGGATTCTAGTCACCCACTCGACACATCCCCTTTCAAAAGGATGTGGTCATCCACAAGCCATACCCATTGGTAGGTCAGCCACCCCCTGACACAAGACTAGTCCTTGTGTCACCAACCCACCAAGTCATCACTTGGAACCATGTCACGCACCCCCTGACAAATGGTGAAAGCCTGGGCCCATTTACCATTCCCACATGTTATTCAATGACAAATCACTTGCCTGATGCTATAAGGCACTCACTCAACCCACTAGCAAAATAACCATTGGCAATATGATCAAGTAACCCCTAACGAGGGGAGCACTCCAAGCCTTGATGCTATCTAGGCCAATCTCCCCAGCCACATTACATGTCCCCAAGCCAATACCCATGACCTGTCAATATCCTAACCTAGGGATCATCGTCGCCCCTTGATGCTAGAACATAAACACTCCCTTTAACCAAGGGAAGCATTCTTAACCACTCCAAGTTTGTCTCTGAAGTAGATAAACTTCACCCTGGGACAAAGGCGTTGTGAGAATGTCAGCAACGTACTCGTTTGTAGAAATGCATTGGAGCCTCATTGCTCCCATCTGTACTATTACCCACCACCAGTGGGTGACCCCATAGGACAGATTTTCTACTAGATTTGTCTTCAATCGACAGCCAGAAGCCCCTGACAGCCACCAATGTAGTCGATATATTGTGCCAGTTGATCTTAGCCCCCTAAGCCAATGATATGTCCCCTCGCCCATTTGTCGAGAGTGTATGTTTGAATGTGGGCCATCCAATTCTAAAGGTATGTCGTTCATTGTGCAATCAGATGATTATGCTTCTTTTAACTTGGGCAAATTGGGTACAAATTGTTGGGTGGCTTCGAAGAAGGAAGGGTTTTGATTGTAGTCTTGTTCCCTCACCTTAAATAGAGGGTTAATCATCAACCTTAGTCACATCAAATCTCCTCTATTGTTTCATAGCCTCGGGACGGGCACTACTTGAGAAACCCTGATATTGGTAGCGTGGTCTCGTTTTCCCATTTCAAATTTTTCACTCCGCTCCGCACATTACATGCCCCATTTCATCATCTTCCCTCTCTGGGTCCACATGACCATTGGGTCCACAAGGCTCTGGTACTCCCCCTCCCCCTGTCCACATGTTTGGGTCTGGCTTCGAAATGTTGGCCCGAAGGTTGATGGAGCTGAAAAATAAAAGCATATCATGGCCACATACAAAAGAAAATGATATCACAAAATGCAAAAGATGGTCGGCACATTATATTAGCATGTGGCCAAAGGCCAAACATGAGCTCTACCTCTTCATTATGGCCATCACCCTAGTTCCAGGGCCCCACGAGTACCCCTTCATCATTATGGAACCCATGCATGTCCCAACCCCTAGTGGGCAATGAACTGCCCAACCTTAAAGGGGCAATCACTGCTTATATCATTCACAGCACGCTCTCATCTATTGGAGCCCCGAGCAATTATAATAAAGAAAAACAAATAAAAGGCAAAAGGTAAATGAAGGGTAGAAAAACAAAGGTCGGGGTAACACATGTACCACGATTGTTCCCTCCTACATCTATACACCCAAATGTTTGGACATCCCCCATCCTTTCCACCCTTAAACCCATGTCATTTGGCCATGAGACCCATATATCTGAATCCACCTCATCATCATCCACATGACCCATATCACTTTAAGGATGTACCTTGGACATGTCTTTCCCTTTAGGGGTTGGGAACACCTAATAGGGTTGTCTATTAGCCACTCCTACCTAGGAAGGTAACACTATTGCATGCTCAAAGCCTCAAATTTGGAAGGGAAACCCATTATGAAGTCTCATTCGTGCCCTTGAATAACAAGTTTGGTTCACTTAGATGCGTTAATGAATTATTGTACCTAATGGTGAGGAGACGCATTGGATCTTATAGGCAATTGGCAAGTGGTTTCATCATGGGCTAGGCAGCTTAATTGAGACCCAAGCCCACTAGAGGATCATATTGACACTTGTAGCCTGTATGTGATGCGTTGAGAGCCATGGGACTCTGTCATGTAATAGAGCATTATCTCATCTCATGGACACCCTCAACACCTTCAGTAGCTTGTTCATTGTCCCGCATTATTTGTGAGATAATGCATTTGGACATTGCCCCCAGTCGGCTTAGGAGTGCACGCATGGTTTAGCAGTTGATCCAACGCCCAAAGGAAGTTTGTCTCACACTTGAGACATGGGAGGGCAAGCACCATCATCAATGCCCTTATTTGGAGCACTGAGCCCCAAATGAGGGCACTCATTTGGGGCACCACATCATGACTTACATGGACATCAAGGGTCCATCTCCTTGTGCGTCATTTATGGAGACCTCTCTCTCATTTTCGCACTTTGAACACTCAACGTAGCCTTCCAACGACCTCATTTCATAATGACGTCATCATTTTGGCGTACTATTGGATGGTTTATTGATAATTTTTGGAGCTACTTGGCGGGCTTGTCACCGAGGCATTATTTTTGCACATTAAAATAATGTTAGGGGCTTTAGAATAGGAATTTGACCTCTAAAGGTCTCATATAAATAGAACTTGCTCTCATTGTGAGAGAACATCATCATCACTTGGGTCTTTTCTCCTATACAAGAATTTCACACTTTTCTCTTGAATGCTAGTGGAGACTTTTGATGCATTTTGATATCTTTGCAAGCTTAAATTTTGATCTCTCTTGGAGCTACTTCTTCTTCTATGGTTGGATATATCTCATTATCATCTTGTAAGTGTTATTTGTTGAAGATTTCTTCTAGAATAATGCCTAATTCGTTGAATTATTGCAACTAGTTAATTCTCTTATGTCCTAATTTGTTGAATATCATTGCAGAAGGTTATTTGGTTGTAAATTGCATTTTATTCATTGCATGACAATAGATGAATGTTCCTAGTGGATGGGATTTTGTTCTTCTTCCATGAAAAGCCATAGATATTGAGTAGATAATTGTTAAAGAGTGGTCGTTAGGGAATCATTCTTTAGCCTTCTTAGAGACAATTTGGCAAATTTTTAATCATCATAAACTCCATAGCCCAAGGATTAGGCGTTGGTCTAAGAAAAATTGGTGATCAACCTTCCCTTCTCTCTCTTTTATTCTCTCCAAAAATTTTGGCCCCTTTTCCCAAACGGCTATCTAGGGCATCTTGTGAATTCTATTGGATTGAGATTTTTGGAATTTCGTTTGGATAGAACTCTTCCTTTGTGTTTTATCTTGGTGATCTCAAATTTTGGTTGAGTACCCACGTTGAATTCTCCATAAATCTTTGTGTGTTAGGTGTGCCCTAGAAGGGAAACCTAGTTCATTTTCCTTGGATAAGGTGGCCTTCTTGAGGCTCATATGACCCTGGTATTCGTTCAAATAAATCACAAGAGACCCTCTCCTCCCTTACCTTGACCTAGAAAATACCTTGGAGGAACTTCTCCCATGAGTATTACAAAATCCTAGGTCTAACGTAAGCTCTTTCTAAGTCTCTCAAGGGAAGCAAAAAGCCTATTTGAAGTAGCAAATCATCTTACAAAGCTTCTTGAGAGGTCCTATATCACATTTGGAATCTTGATATTAGGCAAGCCTATTATTATTGCAAATCCAGACCCCTAAGTCTTGATTTCCATCCTAGGTCTTTCTTGGAGAGCCTTTTACTTCTTGGAAGAATTCATTGAGCCTCTCCTTGAATGGGCTTAGTGAAACCATTTTACACATAGATCATTAGTATATCCATTTTTAAGTGATTCCTCTCCTACTGGGACTCCTCCCATCAGAGAAAGTTCGTAAAGAACAAGGGACATTGATTGAGGTGACAGTGGATCTTTGTCCCATTGGTTTTACTTGGTCTAGTAGTTGTCCAATAGGTTCCCTTCCTAGGGCCCTAATAGATTGTGTGGCAGCATGTACCATGTCCCAGTACTTGATCTCAATGTGCTTCAACCCATCAACACGATTGTCTCAAGCATCTGATCAAACAATCTTGTGAATAACTTCCGAAGCCACACTATTTCACAATTTGCCAAACAAGCTGCAACATACTATGCGTCAATAGCGCAGTCAACTTCTTGCTTATCATAGCATATGCTAAGCTGAATCATCATCCTGATGTGCTTTTCCCATCTTTTGTATTTTCTTCCCAGTGTAAAAATTTGTATCTCTTGTGTTTGGTTGTCTCTTCATGATCCTACTGTCATAATTGTTTTACTGTTGAGATTTTCTATGTGTAATTGTTTAATGATCAATGTGACATGAGATGAATTGGTTAAAGAATCATTGGAAAGTAATTATCAGATTAGGAAATCATGAAAAATAAACATATTGAATTCATTTTTTGTTTGATTGGTTTTTCTACATGTTTATCATCTTCAACAATTTTAGGGTTCCATAGTTTTATTTCACTACAGATGTAACCCTTCAACCCATAGATATCCATTTTTAACAATTACTTATCTGTCAACCGATTTTTTTTGGTTGCTAAAACCTTCCATTTATGCGTACAGTCATTCACCTTTCCTTTTTATTTAAGTTGCATGAATGAAAGGAATAAGCGTTGCATTTTTTGGACCACCATAGAAACCAATTGTAAGCTTCCCGTTATGAGTTGTTGGATGCTATCATTATTTTTTCTCATTCACCCAATCAAGGGTTTGATTCAAACATATTCTCAATTTCATTGACACAAATAGTTGCTCCTTTATGGTCCTTACCGTCATATTTTGATTACACTTTTTTAATTTTTTTATATCTCTAACTTAAAATCTTGAGTTATGCATATTGCTTGAAAAAATTATTCTTGGCGCTTCTTGATGTATTCACTTGTATTTTGTGATGTTGTACATGGTGTCTACAATTCATAGGCTAAAGGTTCTACAAATAATGTCTACCTTTTTGGTTAGTTGGTCAATTCTTTCGCTATGATAATTAAATATCCTTCTTGTTTCATCCTTGTCAAAATTTCCCATTCTTAATTCAGTTTGCCATCAATTCTCAAATTCTTTTGGCAACTTGTCAATTTTGTATTCATTCTCTATAAGTTTACTAATTTTATCCATTAACTCTTTTTGTCCTTCTCCTATCTCTTTCTATGCCTTCTAACCATTATCGAGACAATGTCTTATGACATATGTTGTTGACTTCATCTCCACATCAATTAATCTATACAAGTAATCCCACATTCTTTTTCTTAATTGATTCCATTTTATTCACTTTATAAAGATTAATTTATAGAAATTTACCTTTATATACAATGTTATTTTCTTTTTTGAGGGACCTCCTCCTTGGTTTTTAATGAGTAATTTTAAAAAATGGGTCAACATAAAAACTTAGAAATTAAAAAGTTAAAATAGATTTGAGAGGGGCATAACTGTATGGAAACGTATGGTGGCTGGTCAATGGCGAACAAAGCTATACATAGGTATAGCACCAACAAGTGTGGTTGTTGTATGGCATGAGGCTAATAATAGCGAATGGGCAGTTGAACTAAGCGCATTAGTACGATTGATGGAAAGTAGGCGGGAAACATATAGATGTGGATTCATACATAGCATAATTGTACAAAATTGAATAGGCAATGAAACATGTAGAAAACAAAGTTGTACGAAATATATACAAGCAGTGAATTTGTTAGGGTATTTAAATCAAGAAATCAACCAAGGATTCCACTCTGATACTAATGTTACAAGCAATTCTTATTTATAAATGTATACTTTGAAATTTGGTAATTATAATATATATATATATATAGCAAGAGAGAGAGAGAGAGAGAGAGAGAGAGAGAGAGAGAGAGATAGATTAATAAGAATGATGATGTTATAATAAGCCTTGTGACAATTGACATATATGCATTGATTGGTCATGAGGTGAACGAGTATTTGAGGTGAACGAGTATTTGCACTTTGACTTTTCATTAAATTATTACTATTATTACTATTATTATAATCTTTATAACTAAATGAAATAGGTTATCTAGCAATCACCAACACTACAATGAACAATTAGTTATGTTTACAAAATAGGCCATCTGCACATCTAAATATGAAGATTGAAAGGTCTAAAAGAATAAATTGAGCTAGTTGCTAAACACCTCTTTACGAAAGAAGTGATCATGTATTGTAAAAGCACACATATTGCCAAATCCGGTAGCACTGCCATGCATGTTCCACCACTCCTTGACAAGTAATGTTCCCCAACAATTATATTGAGATCCTCATCATTACTATTATCCTTCATCCTTTGCCTCTTGTCTAGCCTCTTCTACCTCAATCCTCTAGGGACACCAGTCGACACCACCAAATTTTGATGAAAATGCCTAATCCAAGCCATAAAATATGGTAGGAAAAGCTTAACATGCATGTTCAATGATTTTGGTTTGATTGGAGGGTGTAGTTTTGCTAAAGACGTGGCAAATGAGTACAATAATTAAAACCAACACCATTAGGATACATATAAGGCTTGATGCTCTTGATTAAATGCTAATCACATACCCTCATATGTGGTAGAATCCAATGAAAACACTACAATCCAATCAATCCTAAAAATTGTCAAGTCTATTGAATTTTGAATGGGATATGAAATTCTACTCTCTCCATATGAAGTTTGATGAGGTTGGAACCACTCTCAAATATCCTTAAACAATTAACGGCCATGTTAAAAATGTAAGTAAAAGGATAAAAAGGAAATGTCAACTTTTACTTTAAGAATTTAACATTAACATTAGCAAGCATCCAAGGAACACCCAGAGAGTGTGGCCAGAGCTTGAAGGGGTCACAATTCCAAGCTTTAGAAAGGCCACACTCCCAAATTGGCAAGGAGCATGCCCAAAAGGTCCAAAGTATGTTCCCATCCTTGAGCACAACCGCTTGAAACACATTTCCAGGTCCAACACAGGAAGGATGCCCCTAGCAACCTCGGTGCAATGATTCAAAATAAGGGTAGCACTCCCTTATTTATACTAGGGAAACCAAGTGATTTACTCTTTTAGGCTAATAATTCACTAAATCACTTAAAATCCATGATACAAGTTGCATAAGTCTTTAGTCAACCCCCAAAATAGCCTCAAAGATGAAAATACAAATAAAACATGGAAGGTCCCCTCCAAAAGGTCACACATGTGACTATAAAGCCTCAAGAAGGGTGACGTCATGTCCAAAAAAGCATGTCGCTCCTCAGAAGGTACAATGAATCACCAAAAGGGATGTTCCCTTGTCCAAGGGTTATGTCTCATCATCAAACAAGACTACCTCGAGCCTAGCACCATCCATCCAAGACCCCACATTAGGCATAAGGTGCTACAGCAAGTTCATCTAAATGACTTAGCCCCAGGTGGCAACGTCCAAGGTCCAAGGCATGGAATGTCTCTACAGGTATACCAAGTCACAATCAACCCCAATGCTACTCAAACTAACCAACGTCCACCATCAAGTGCACAACCCTCCTAAGCGTGTGTAGCACCATCCATGAAGTGTAGGAGAAGCATCATCAATGTCCTCCAAAGGGCCATGATTTGTCTGAATCATCATCAAGCATAGGCTCAAGGAGTCAAGTAAGACCAACTAACATGCGGTCAAGTAAGACCAACTAACATGCATACAAGAGTCACTAAAGCATAAAAAGTGGACAATATTTAATCTCAAAAGCCATGTAAGTATATCACATTATGTATTTTCTTCAAACTTCACATTAGTTAAGGTTTCATAAAGTAAACAAAATTAGGTATAGAAGGGTCATCAATTACTCCATTAAGTGCTTTGGGCCCCATGGGGAGGAGCAATTCCTAGGCTAACCCTTCAATCAGCAGGTGTAAGTGATAAAAAATATGGTCAAGGGGAGAATTCATGCAACATGTCATAGTCTTATACATGCGTTATGCAAGACCTCCATCTAGAGCGCCTTTGAAGAAAGAGTGCTTGCATTACTTGAGTTACCCTTTCCTTGGCATTGCTTTTGCGATCCCTCATTTATCCTTTTTCAATCACCATTTAAGATGGGCAATTCATTACTCAAAGGGGTTGGGATTTTCTTTAAGTGCCTTTTATTTTAATAGATCATGAATAAGCATTGGACTAGGATGATCGCCTCACATGAGGGGGTAGAGCTCAAGCTAATTTAGGTTTTAATTATAATTCATCCATGTCCAATTTTTTGCATTTTACCATTTAACACATGCTCTTTATTTCTCTCTTTTTGCATATACATCAACCTCTAGACATTTCCAAGCCCCTCTTCTCATAGGATGAAACAAATAGCGAGCCAATATTAGCAACTAACAACAACCAACCCAAAAGAGAGGACAATCGGTAAAGGGATAGATGGCATGTATTAAGTATGGCATGATTTGGACAAGCCATCTCTATAAAGGCCTCATATTCAACGCCCATCTTGAATAATGAACGAAAAGCCCTAAAGTGGTTATGTTAGACTAGAAGGAATGGATGACCACCTAAGATGAATAAGGCAACAAGTAGAACTTCCAAACATCATGACTCATTATCTTACTTCAACCTATAACCCTTACTTAGATACCTAAGATACTAATGATAAGCACTTCATATGAAACAGTGGCTAATGTACCTCATGGTTACCGACCCACCTTAATTGGACGAGTATGTTGATCAAGCAAATGGGCTAACCAACAATGAGCGAGAGGAATTTGAAAGGTTGCTTTCTGAAGGGCATGTGAGGTTGTTGGATCAAACTCTGCATCATGGGTGAAAATATTTATCCCACCAAAAAGAGAAGTAGTCAACTTCCCAAAATAGCATGTCTATCTACAAACAACTTGTAGATGTCCTCTCTGATGATCTTGTCATCTAGGTAAGAGATGGCCATGTGCAACAAGGGGATATTTGAATGGAGGGAGTCGATCCATCATAATGCCAACAAATGCAAGGAAATCCAAGACCCTTGGCATACCAACAGCGACAACAAAGCAAAGAACTAGTGGATGCAATGGGCTCCATTTAGCGATAGGCCAATTAGGGGTACTACTCACGTCCCTTATATGGGTGAAACTTCGAATGCAGTGCAAGGGTGAGACGAGGCCAAACACTATCTCAAGCCAAAAGGGACAAGCAACAAACTCTACGAGGGTGATGGGTTAGGGGCTTGCCGACTTGCACCTAATGAAGCATCAAAGGGGAATGATCTATACTCTTTTTGTTGAAGACCAATTGGACTCCAATATACCAAGTCCCCACACCTCAAAGATAATAAAATTGTGGACCGAACAAGGGTATTCATTAGCAATGTCTTGGAAGAAATGTTCTAAAAATGATTCCAAAAACACTCTTTCAAGATGGGTAAGGTAGCCATAGCTCTTGATGACTTGGGGCTAAAGTGCATGGCCCAAACGAAAGAAAGGTCCAATGGATAGTACTACCATGTATATGTGCAAGTCATCTCAATCTCCTTGCCTTGGAAAAAGAAATAGTTATCAATGATGGCCTTGTTCGACTCACTGAAGATCATGACCTCAATTTTAGGTTTTTGTTTTGGTTGAAAAATGTTAACATGCCTAATTAGTGATTTTTCTTTAGAAAAGGGTATATTTTTACTTGGTTCATGAAAAACAAGTTCAAACAACACCAACATCAAGAAACATAGAGGGATCGTTGGTTTTGATCAACTGCCAATTATATACCCTCATACATTGTAGGTTTTAACCTCGTATAGAAATTACTTGCATACAAATTCTAAAATGTAGAAAACAAACAATAGCGAGAGCATAACACATAAAACACATATACACTGAGATTTTCCCCTGGATCCCAAAACCGGGACTACCAGCTTGATTTTTCATTCTGTTCCTTTTAATGTTTTAATACATATTTATACATGCCAAAGCATCCAATACCATGGACCGAAAAACCATCGCGTCCAATACCATGGACCGAAAACCATCGCATCCAAAAACATGTGCAAAAATCATGCACAAAACCATAGGTGGGTCCGCCCATCCTAACATAGGGTCCAAAACCAAAATTTTCCAGGGCGCTGCCCTGAACCCCATAAAGTGGGGTTACGGGTACACCTCAAACCCCCTGTGCCCCCCCCCCTACACAATCGGCGCAACAAAGGGGGGCTCCACCCCCCCTCCCCCGATTAACTACGTGGGCTAGTCGTGGAAAGAATATAACACAACCCAACATACATGATAGATTCCAGTGGAAAGATTGCATTCCTAGCAACCCCGAAATTTTCAAAATTGTTAAGTTTGTTGAATTTAAATAGGATCTAAATTTCTACGTTCTCCATATGAAGTCCAATAAGCTTGGAACCACTCTCAAACATACTAAAACAATTAATGATAATGTTAAAAATTTAAGTAAAAGGGTAGAAAAGGAAAGATAATAGAGAATGTCAACCTTTAATATGGAATCAATTGATTTAGGTATTTAAGGGTGGCTTCGTACAAAACCAGTTAGTTCAATAACGAAATAACCATTTCCAATTTAGATCCTTGATTTTAACCAACCAAAGCAATCGATTTTGGCAAGTTTTGATAGCATTGGTTTGACCAAACTCAAACATAACCACTAGGGCAAAGGGGCCCTCATAACTAACTCCTAATACAATTTCCCATGTACAACAACCCTCCAACAAACCATAAAATAATCTCCACTATGCCATAGAGCCATGTGCAACCTACCAAATTCCAAGACCAAGGGGATGGCCTTTCTAATCAAGCAAATAATAATATAATATGGCGACCTACCTCAGCATTTATGCCAATGAAAGTGTGTGCTCCATCGAAGTATTTAGCAATGTAAAACTAAAGTTGTTCTCCCTAGAAAAATCCCACCATCATACCAAAGAACAATCCCACCAAAGAAAAGTCTATGACCACGCAACATTTACACTACATGAAAAGGAAACATAAGAAAGTTCTAGCTCCATCAAGCACCATGTATGTCCTTGTCATGCATTCAACATAAGAGGACCATGTAGAACACCCCATCCTAGTCACATATAAAATATAACATTAACATAAATAGTGACCACGATGCAACAAGCAAAGTGAGGCATGAAGTGGCAAGCATCCATGCGTCAAGACTCAAGATAGTGATCCATGAAGCAAAGGCATGAAAATAGCACCAAGCCATTATATCACAATCAACCATGACCATCCAACATATAAAATTGAATCTCCTCCACCAAAGTTATTTATCGTATAGCCAATGCCTAAAAAAGAAGAGGTTCCACGAAGATTTGTCCACCCAGATCCATACAAAAGCTCCAAAGGTACCATCTACAACCTCCATCAATGTGATTAAAATCACAATGTGAAACCCCATAAAAATATGAGGTGTAACAAGTTCCACCCATTGGTTGAATTGACTAGAAATGGGTGTTAAGGATGATAAATTTGCTAGTTAAATTGGTGAATTATGCTCGGAATTATCAAATGGGAAAATTTAAAGTATTTAACAATATATGCAATGCAATATTAAGTTAACAATATATGAAATGCAATATTAAGTTATAGCACATGGGTTAGGCAAAAAGAAATCAAACCAAACCAAAACAATTACATAATATATCTCATTCACACATAAAATTAATAGCATAAACAACAAAATTACCCTAAAGAAAATCTAAAGGAAAAACTCTAACATATGGCTACCTCAGTCTTTATTTCTCAACCACTGCAAAAGCGCAGTGGTGTTTCAACTATCTAGAGCACCCCAAATTACAAACCCGAAAGCTTTCACAACAATCACTCTCTTCTCTACTAAAGGACCCCTCTTCCAACACTATGCAAAAGTTTATAGGAAGTTCTAACTTGTTGGGATCAACTCAAAGGCTAAGATTCCCCAACTCTTCAACTCCCGAACTCAAGCAATTCATTCTCATTTGCCTCTTTGCTAACAACATTTTGTGGAAGGTTCCTTTGGCATTTATTTGAATTTCTTGTTTCTTTAAGTTTTTTTAAAACGTTTTGTGTTTTCATCGGCAATGCAATGCTTTGAAGACAAAAGGTATTGGAATATACAAGTTGTTAGAACCCATGTGTCACACATCTTGCAATTTTCTAGCAAATTAGTTATCTCAATGAATGTTGAGTAGTAGCAAACAATGAAAATTAAGCAATAGCGAGCAATTAATGATGGGTAACAACAGTTGACCAATTAATTATTGGTGGTTCACAGCATATAGAATTTGCAAATCATAAATGGATTATGCTTTTTTGCAACCTATTTATTGAATGCTTGGGTTGGATGTAAATATAGAGTTTAAACTTACTAATATGCTACCAAAATTTCTATGAAGCCTTTATGTTGTTAAATAATGGTGTTCAGTGCACAGACTCTCTAATGTATTGTACAAATCTGTTAATTGTTGAATAAAATATTGAGTGTGCTTTGTGTTCAGAAATCTGTGGCAACTAGATTAGGTGATTTCTCTTACTTTGATAACTGCTTGTGATGTATTTTCCTTAACTCAATTAGCTTCTTCTTTTACTTGATTATAATTAGTGTTTTTATCACTAAATAGCTACCAAAACAACAAAGAACAATGAGACAAGAGGACACAAGATATAGGTTATTAGCCAGGGCCAAAACCTCTCCTCTTATAGAACTTCAAATGACGAATTCCAAGACCTAAAACTCTTGTCAAAGTCCCCTCTAAGACCAAGTCAATTCTTCCTCCTTGATAAGCTTTCCTTTCAGCAACTTGACCTCAGTGATTTCTGCAACTTCGAACCCCAACTGTTTCTTCTGCAATTTTGACCCCCAGCTGCTACTTCTGTAGAAACCCTAGATTGCACATGTGAGATTAATTTGCTTCTTTTCCTTCTTCGCTTGGATAGCTTTCTCTTTCTTGATTACTCAACCAGCAAACTTAGTCTTTTTCACACCTAATTTCTAGCTGCAATTTCAGACTTCCTGCTACATATGATGCCCTAATTTCATCGCACGTGTGAAGGATATTAGCCCCAAAACTATCCCAAAAAACTTCGCTTTCTTCTTCTCCTTCTTTGGTAGGTATTCAACTTACTTTTCGTCCTCTTCTCTTCTTAGATCAAACATCTCAAGAACTGATTGGATGATGTTCGAATGAGGTCGAAATCTTCTTATATATAGGCTTCTTTCTAGGTCGACTTGTTCTTTTGATGATGACAAGGCCTTGAGGGTCTAATTGACCCTTTTAACTTTACATAAATTTTCTTTACAAGATGTAACACACCCAAAAGGGTCTTTCATACATGACAATGACTCAATTGACTTGTAGACTTGATGGCAAGCCCTAGAAGCACACAATGGGTTCTTGACCTAAAAATAAATTTCCCTTTAGCATGAAACCCATGCCTCAAGAATAACAATAATAAATTTATTTTTCTTTTTACATTAAATATATAAAAAGACGACTACATATGCCATTATGAAGACCGAACCTAGTCACATATTTCAACACTTTCAAGTGTGGAGTTTTTCTATTTTAAGGGTCTCCCCTTAGAAACCATCATTTAATAGTTGTAAGTTTGTGTTATTTATTACTGCAAATGTGATAATTTAGTTTTCTACACATTCTTCTCCCACTGGATAATGTAGGAAGTGTATTCCACACCCCTGCTTCATTTTATTTGGAATCTAAATCTGATCACCTCAAATACAAGGTGATCGGGATAAGGTTTTCTAACCTAATCTTGTTGCAAGGAAATGACAAGCCCACCTAGAATAGAAATAGAGAAGTTTAATGGCGCTAACTTTGAGCTATCAAAGCTTGATGACATGGGTCCAAAGAGGTCTACAGGAATTAAATCAAGAATCCTACTTTATTTGTTCTCGCTGCTTCGGCAAGTGGCCTTGGGACGCTTATCCAAAACAAACGCCTTCAACATTCAACTCTTCTCAACATTGAAATTGGGAAATCCAACCACCCTATCTTTCATAGGACAAAGATCCATATTCCAAGTGATTGAATCTTCCATGCCAAAGCTCACACAGATTCTTAATACTAATCCACAAGGCTTATTGTTTCATGATATCTACTAGTAACCTTTGAAATCTACCATGATACCATCTCAAACTCCTCTGACTAAAATTCAACCAAGCTCAGGGCTATGACATCTTCTGATCAATTCTAATCATCGCCATACATCGCAAATCTCTTCAAGAAGAATTTCAAAGCAGTGTTTTAGTCATCCAAGAGCATACAATACCTCGTGGTGCTCCAAATCTTCTCCTACTAGCATACAAAATGATATATGACCCCACCCAATTCTTGGATACTTGCCTTCGTCACTCGCTTGCTTGCTATAACGTAAAGAAGGGTGATTTAATAGTTGGAGAACCATGGAATTAGGTAGATCAAGGAGCTAGATATTGCAAGAAAATAAGGTGTCTAAAGACACTATAGCAAGACTTGAGCACAATTTAGCATAGCCCAACATATATAGAAGTGCAAGAGACCAAAGGATTTCCATACACGACACAGATCACACATCCATGTTGTTCATCCAATAGATCAACCCCAAAAGGCCATCTTTATATAGCACCAAGATGTAACCAACTTCATTAATGTGAGGAAGGATAGATCCACTTAGATTGGTAAGAAGGCATAACAAATTACTTGAATTCCAGTTTATTATGTGCAACAGTAGATTGTTTTGGTCTAACTTCCTAACCAATCAAATACAAGTCAACCACTTAGTGGACCTCTCAATCAACTCTCTCGATTGACTATCCACTGCCTGTCTCCAAAGATCGAGAGGTGTGGCAAACCTTAATAGCCTACCATTCCAACACTCACACGCTCACCCCCCTCCCCCCCAAAAAAAACCCATTCAACACAACACTCTAAAAATTGATAAGGTGAAGTTACCTTTTTGTGCACCCCTCTCATAATTGTAGATTACAAAAGGCCAAGCCTCACTCGAATTTTCACAAACTTAGCTTTTGATAAAGGCTTCATCATTATGTCAATGAACTAAGTTTTTTTCTTGCAATAAACAAGATTCACAACATTAATGCATACAATTATCTCAAGTACTGAGCATGAAGCTCCACATGCTTCATCTTACTGTTTGCAACAATATTCCCTACAACCTGTATCACACTTTGATTCTCAAAATATACCACTTTCGATGTCTCAACAAGAAAATCAAGTTAGTCCATGAGATGTCAAATCCATACAGCCACTATGCCAACATACTCTACAATATGGCATTCTACTTCTATGGTCGAAAGTGAGAGCGCCATCTACATTTTAGAAGACTAGAATATCAAGTTGGGTTAGAGTTACTGACCGTTGCTCAACACTCCAAAATAGGAATTCAACAAGGTGACAATTAAAGGTCTTCTCGTCAAATACAACATCTCTTTTGCAAATGTAGTATAAATCTCTACCAAGAAATAACATTCTAAGATAAGCAGCCTTTAGATTACTTGCCCACATATTCTCCTCCATTATCTAATCTTAAACCTTTCATGGGTCGTCAACATTAGTTTTCAACTCATTGTTAGACTATGGTTTATCTTACAATCATTAAGTATGGTTTACCTTACCAAACACTAAGTCTTCTTATGACCTTCAATTGTATTATTCATTTAGGATAATAGTGAATTATCCTCAAGTGATGACATGTAGCACATGGTTTACAATCTTCCACTTTAAAATTATCTAAAATGGTTCAACACATATTTAGGATGAGAAATAAAGATGCATCTTTATTTCTAAGACATGGATGCCCAAAAGAAATGCAACAAACCAAGGTCAATCATCACAAATGTATCTACTAACTATTTCTTCAAACCCAAAATCAAATCAGCATTACTTCCAATAATGACCAAGTCATTCACACACAGTGCAACAATTAATGTTTCACCCTTAATATGTAATACATTACTATGATCAAGCCCCAAGGGATAGCTCAAATGGTCGAGTTCCCGTTGCTAAGTACTTTCCCAGTTGGGAGGTCACGGGGTCAAATCTCCTCGACGCCCTCGGGGTTAGGCCTGCTATGGCCGACGGGCAGATCCCTTCGGGTGGAACTGTCCTGCTTCTCTACGTGGACGTAGCGCCCACTCTCTGAGTGCCCGTGAACCACAATGAAAAAAAAAAAAAATACATTACTATGATCTAATTCATATGTTTGAAACCAAGATTTAGCAAAATGTGGTCCATATTCTCATAAAATGCACTAGAAGACTACTTCAAACCATGTAAGGATTTCTTCAATCGATAGAGAAGACTACCATACTTTTCAAACCCAACAAGTTGCTCCATATATATCACTTTAGCAAGATAACCATGTAGAAGACAATTTTGACATCCCTCTAATGTACCTCCCATCCAAAATAAGAAACAGGTGAAATGATTATTAGAACAAAATTCATCTTTGTAACAGAGGCAAAGATCTTAGTAAATTCAATGCTTTTTTGCTCAAAAAAATCTTTTGCTACCAAACAAGCCTTATGTCTTTCAACATCATCTTTAGAAGTAAATTTGGTCTTGTAGATCCATCGACACTTTATCACATTCTTTGCTTGAGGTCAATGAACTAAATCACATGTTTCAATCTTCATCAAGGAATGATATTCGTCAATCATAGAATTCTCCCATTCAAGTCCACCATGTACATTTGCATATCGATTTGAATCACATCTCTAGCACACATACCACTAGAGCAACAGTACAAAATTGTTTTTGGCGTTTAGCCTTTCTTATGTCATTGATATCTCTGGCATCAGCTCTAGAAACTTCAATAGTCTTGGCCACCCATCTTGCAACCAAATCCCCTCATTGAAGGAATATACCAAGATCACCATTCTTGGATTAAACAAGGGTTCCAACACTTATGGTCAATTGTATCGTGGAAGGTCCATTGCATGTCAATTCGTAAAGAAGGTGACTCTCTAGTTGATAATCTTGAGCAGTAGTTATTCAATCCAAAATTCTACAAAATCTTCAAAGGATCGTTGCTCAACAATCCAAAATAGGAATTCAACAACGTGACAATTAAAGGACTTCTCGTCAAATGCAACATCTCTTTTGCAAATGTAGTATAAATCTCTACCAAGAAATACCATTCTAAGATAAGCAGCCTTTAGATTACTTGCCCACATATTCTCCTCCATTATCTAATCTTAAACCTTTCATGGGTCGTCAACATTAGTTTTCAACTCATTGTTAGACTATGGTTTATTTTACAATCATTAAGTATGGTTTACCTTACCAAACACTAAGTCTTCTTATGACCTTCAATTGTATTATTCATTTAGGATAATAGTGAATTATCCTCAAGTGATGACTAATGATTTAGTTAAGATTGTCTTGCCTAATCACCATTCAAGTTGTTAGGATCAAGAGCAAATCCCTCTATGCAGTGGCATCACCCATTGTACTATATATTTGTAACTTTGGAGTGAATAACTAAAGAATATGGCTTGAAACCTTTTCAATCATATTGTTGGTCTTGTCTTCCTATGTCCTATTTCCTAACACTAATGCCCTAAATTTCTTGAACTTTTGAAAGACATGAATATTATTCTTCAAGAAACAAACGCACTTATAGCTAAAAAAAAGTCACCAATGAGGCTCAAAACATACCTTGCGCCAAATAATAATGGTTTGTTTACAGAACAAGTTCCATTTAATTCCTTTCTCTCTAGGCCTTCTCTCTTCCAAAAGCAACCTGGTGATGCTTGCCAAGCATACATCTTTCACATACTCCAAAGGGAAACAAACTTGGGTAGTTTAGTAACCATGTTATGCTTTACCATTCATTTCAAGCTTTGAAAGTTCAAATGCTCAAGTCAACCTTGCCAAATTCTATGACAATAGTCGATCTGAGCTATGAGTGTAATCAATCCTACATCTTACTTCGAAATGTCACAAAACATATGCATCAATCTTTAGGGTCAACCAATCCCTCAACAACAACAATAGATCTATTGTCCATATCTTTCACAACAGAGTGACCTTGCCAAAATCCTACATTCTTGCCATTCTAAGTTTGTTGGGGCACAAGCTCTTTTGTGCCAAACCTCACACGAATTGTCACTACTAGGCAACAAGGTTCTTTGTTTCATGGGATTTGCTTGTAACTCATAAAGGTCATCCTCTCTAAACCCTTTGGCTAAAAACCAATCAAGTTCAAGGCTATGACTTCATATGATCACTTCTTGATCATCATGTACCACCTCAAATATGTTACACAAAAAAATTCAAAGCAGAGTTTTCGTCATAGCAAGAACATAGAACACCTTGTGGAGCTCCAAAACTTTACTTCAAATAGGTGGGATGAAAAATAGAAAGCAAAGTCTTAGTCATACAAAGAACGTGTCACACCTTATGCATCTCCAAAACTTACTTTTCCTGTTGACCCATAGAACAATATAGAACCCAATCTACTCATTGAATACTTGCCATCATCACCAAGCTTTACCTAAATGTCACTATCTAATTCCTTTAATGTGAAGAAGGTCAATCTATTTGTTGGAGAATCCAAGGAATAGGTAGACTAGAAAGCTAGATATTCCAAAAGGATGAAGTGTCTCAAGATATCATTATAATGTTTAAGCAAAGGTGAGTGTAGCTCAACATACATAACTAGGAGAAATCAAAGGATTTCCATCCACAACATGTATCATACATTCATGTTGTCCATTCCCATAAGGTCATCTTGACATAGCACAAAAATGTATGCAAATCCCTTGATGAATTACAAAGGTCCACTTGGATTAATGAGAGCATATAACAAACTCCTTGAATTTCACCTTGTCCTACATACCAACCAACTACTTCAGTCTAACTACCCAACCACTTGAATGGCTAGTTGATAATCAAATCTCCTAGTAGATTATCGATTGCCAGCTAATCGTCTCTAGAAGATCTAAAGGCATGATGAACCTACTTAGCATATTGTTCCAACACCAATTGTTGTCATATGTATTGAAACTTCAATGCCAACATACCACCCCAGCCACATGAAATTGTTTTGGTGGCAAGGCATGACACCATTCTAAAGGTTGTGTCCACAATTGAATCAACTTGTCCACACCTAAAGCTTCTAGACTTCCTACAAACTACTTCCATTGTTGCTACTTACCCTTCCCCTTCTTCTCAGGTCATGGAAAAGCATAGTAACCATGGTTGTTAAGCTTGAACCACTTGGCTCAAATCCTCCTTATACACACTAAAAACCCTTAAGTCTTCCTTGTTCTTCTAGCACTTCTTGGACCCTACTTTCTTCATTTCCTTACAATCTTGATCAGGGCTAGGTTTGGTACATCCTCATAGTTAGCTAAAATCGTCTTTAATCGTGTTTACTCCCTAACAAAGGCATCCCACAAGCTTTTGAATGAAGGTATATTCGCACAAGCACATACACATCGTATAAGTGATGCCAAGATGTTAGAGTTGGTTTCATAACACAAGATGGACCAAATCCATTTAGAAAGGTCAAAACTTGTTTATTCTCTTCTACCTTATGACACTACAACTAGTTTCTCTCTCAACTCTATGATTTTCATCCAATAGCCAGTTTCTTATAAATCTTACATCCTCATAACAAGCTGAAAATTTCTTTAATTTCGTTTCCTCTCCGACAAAGGCATCCCTCTAGATTTTGAATGAATGGATATGGCACCACACCCCACAATTATTCTCAAGTCCAATTCTAGTCCACTCATTAATGCTCGAGCATCTGATACTTAAAGCACTCCAACAACTCCCTCTTACAGGTTGTAGTCCTATCCAAAAAAAATACTAAAAAAATTTCTGCAAAAGTGCTACCATACCATGCTAAAATTTCTCAAACCATGATAAGAAGATTTTGCACTCAAAGAATACCTAATCCTTAATAGCTTAACACTAAAACTTTATCAAAACTGTCATATATAAATTCTAGAATCTATAAACACATGTTGCTAGAACCATTGGTAGAAAATACACAAAAAAACTCAACTTTCAAATCTACATCAATATTTTACTAAATCTAAAAATCAATAGACTCTAATGCTACAACTCAAAAACATAAACTCACTAACCAACCTAGTTAAAGACACTCTCACTCCATAGACTAAGAAGAGAAAGGCCTACAATCAATACATCCATCCTTGTGGTGGACCTAGATTAGAAGACTAAACCCTAATCCTAATTCGAGCTTATGGAAGTGTTTCCTATGCCTGCATGACAAGATGCATAGATTAGAATGCTAAACAAGGAAAAGATAGCATGCATAGAAGTGTTGGATCCTAAAGATCCCCAACTTATACTAATGTCAACTCCTTAACTTTTCCTATAACTAGAAAAGCAAACTAGAAATAGAAAAGGCCACTACTAGTGGACAACAACAGTAAGACCCCGAGTCTGTAAAAGCTAACCATGGAATTACAAATGTAAACCTGGAAAAGATATAAGATCAGCATGCATGTGCCCTATATTGTCCTACATAACTGCAACTCCACACTCGGTTGTGCATAGAAACCAACCCCAAATGTTGCCATTAATGCAGTATATGGACCTACCTTCATTATTGTGCTATACTGGAGTTGTAGGGACCTGCCATAAGTGCAACTTTATTCGACCTAAGTAGACTTTCGCTTCAAAATAAAGAGTCTCTTGGAAGGTTTTGAAGGAAACAATCATTATATTACCAAGATTAACCATTTTTTTGGCTAAAGTGACAAAGCCAATCCAATGCATCAAGATTCAAACACAATTATCATAATCCTACTTCACTAGTACTAAATAAGGCATGTGCTCTAAGCATCTTAGCACACTTAGCATGTTTGCTTGTTAAACTCTATATTTTGGAAGAAAAAACAAGAAAAATGCATTTTTTGAGCTAGAAAATGTACAAGTATCCATACTTAGCACTTGAATAACATAAGTATGGCAAGTACAAAATCAAACCTAGCAAGTACTAGCCAATGCTAATGAGCACAAGTATTGACTATCCAAAAAAATGGCATAGTTGACAAAATACAATAGTTAACATACTCAACAGTACTTGCGAGAGTAAGACATATACACAAGTACATGAGTATTTGCATGGTAACAATTGCATGTACAAATTCCCTAAGGAGTCATTCTCTTTAATATATTAAAGAGAGCTTGGAAAAGAGAACACCATCACTTAACCATAGTAGTGCTCATGATATTCTCTAACAATCCATGTGTTGTGCAATAACAACCCACATTAGAATGTCTTGTCAACAATCCATGTGTTGTGCTTATGATATGCAGACACCTTCACTTAACCCTAGTAATGCTCGTGATCTTCTTTGGCAATCCATGTGCTATGCAAAAAAAAATCCACAATAGAATCTCTTGTTAACATGCTCAAGAATACTTGCGAGAGCAAGTCATATACAAAAGTAAATGAGTATTTGCATGGTAACAAAGGCATCAAGTTGCATTTGTGGCCCATCAAAAGTATAGAATATGCCAATACATCAACAAAGAGAAGTGAGATCAAGACCTGATGCAAGATCCAACCATCATTGCATGTACAAATTCCCCAAGGAACAGTTCTCTTCGATGTATTAAAGAGAACTTGGAAAAGAGGACACCATCACTTAACCCTAGTAGTGCTCACAATACTCTCTGACAATCCATGTGTTGTGAGAAAACAACCCACAACAAAATGTCATGTCACAACCAAAATGAGAAGTTCAAAGTACTTCAAACACAACAAGAACGTGATGCACCAAAAAGAGTAGGGATGCCAAGGACAATATCAAAGCCATTTCAAAAGTAAAAACATAACACTAAACTTTCAAAGATATCTACCTAGCCTCCAAAAATGTGTAAAAGTGTAATCCATCCTTTTCCCTCTAGGTATTCATGGTTACAAGCTAAATCATGCATAAGCTTTCTATGTATAGCTAATGTCATCATCATAACGTAACTTGTAAAAATATGTAATGGAAACTCCAATTAAAGAAATTTTGAAAAAGAGGTACTCCACAAGAAGTTCCTCGTAAAGTATGTTCCTCCACTAGCTATACCAAAAAGATATTACAGGAGGCAAGTGAACACATCCAAGGAGCATTTTTCATATAAGGTATATTTTGATGCATATATCTTTTAAAAATTCAAGTGGAACATTGAATTAGTTGCAAAAAATATGAAAAAATTGATTTTTATAGACAAAATAATCATTAAAGCATCAACCATTTAGTACACAAATAACATCAACCATCTTGCAGTTATAGCATTGTCATCAAAAGATAGACCCTAACAACAACCTTCAATTTCAACAAATAACATTTGTCATCAACAGACCATAACAGATAACATCAATTTCAACTCTTTGGTCATGATGCCCTTTACCAATTGTCATCAACAGACTGTAACAGATAACATCAACCATGCAATGGAAAAGGGCATCATGACCAAAGAGTTGAAATAAGAAATCAACATTTAAAAGGTTAGTTGTCATATAATGTTTACAAAATAGGACACAATAAATAATTCTAAATTCTAGAATCTACATTAAACTGAAAAAGACAAATAATCCTACTGTTCACTAAGTTCTCTTAAGCTTATTGCTATGATCAACTTCTGCTTTCTTCTCCGTTGATCTAGCAGCAACAAGAATTCTTCCAAGAGCACAGTGAATCATTCTGGGATAACATTTCCCTATGATATTTCATGGGAAGAAACATGAAGTGGGAGGGGTGCTTCCCCGTAGCTAGGAATCCAACAGACAATAATGGAAGAACATCATCATTGCTAGCATTTGGTGGAAAAATGGATATGGAAAAGGAGACCCCACCTGCCATTACAAAGTACGTGAGTCCATGTAGATGGAAACATTGAGAAGGCCGCCTTCACTAGCAAATTGGGCCATTCAATAAAAGTGGAGGATTTACATCACCATTGTGTAACTACATTCATGGTGCTCAGGTCAACTATAAGCTTAATATCTCCCTCTAAATTTAGTGAATTTCATGTATTGTAAATTAGTTATAGAACAGGGTTACAGGTACAACTGACAATATCGTATGGAATCTGGATCATGTAAATGGACGCTGCAATAGTTACAACAGTCAAACTTCTTAGACATGGGTAAAAACAGTGAACTAGCATAAGGGAAAATAGAAAACCAATCTCAAAATCAGTTTGGTAGGGCCTGACCTGATTTAGAGATGGACTTGTTTCATACAGAGAACAAGCAAAGAGCCAATGTTCAAGAGAAACAACTTAGAATTTTTGATGATTATAAAACCAAGAGACCAACATTCCATCCAAATTCAACTCGGCCAAGGAGGGAGTCCACTAAGTTATACTTTTAGTACTTGAAAAGCAAACACACTCTGTAGAAGATTAACGTGATCACTATCAAAGCTCTTTCTAACATACAAGAAATCTTCCATGATCACTTTGAAAGCACTTTCTCTGCCATGGGATGCCAAAACATTTCTGAGAACACAGATTCTGAAACAAGTTACCATTGTCACTCGCTCTATTTAGGTGAAGTCTCCCTAGATAGCCCCTTGATCCAATAGACACTCAAATATTTCGAGGTCATGGTAGATGGTCAGACACTGGTATTAAATGGTTTCTCTTCCTAGTTTGAGGAAAGTCTTTGGACAACTACTACAAATAATCAACATCTATTGTGTCAAGAAGCATTAAGGCCTCAACTGTGCAAGATGTCGATACAAGACTAAGAACAAATTATGTCCCAAAGACTTCAAAATAAACAACAGCCAAAAGTTGTAGATAAGCAATGCAACATGTTCATTTTATAGAAGTATATAGGATTTCAAAAGAGCATTACCCACACAATTATGCTTGGAGCTAAATGGCTCTGTCGCAACCTGCTCCTTGTAACTTTTGAAACCCTCAATAATCACCTGAGAAGAACACCTATGAATTATACTGAGACATAATATTATAAATATTTTACACTCAAGAAACATAATATCTTTGAAACATAAATATTCACAAATACCTTTGAAACAAAGTATCTTTGATAAATACTATAATTTATCATCTTTTGAATTTAAATAGTTTCAATAACATTGTCTGAAAAACAATAGTTATAAAGGGATGGTAATCATGTCTATTTTGGAGTTAACTTTTCTGCTGTCAAGTTAGATTCTAAAGGGCAGTAGATGTTGGTCTTGAAGAATTTAAGGCCGGCTACTTTTATTGACATTCTTTTATTTAGTCAAAGTTATTATCACTTCATATAAGCTTGCTCCCTCTTTGTCAACATCAAAATCTACAGCTCTACTTTGGATCAAAGAACAAAAACGAGGATATCATTAATTGCATGTTTATCAACACAAAATAGTGGATATGCTAGAAAAATTAACAAAGAACACAGTATGATCCTATTTTATGACTACTTTTCCAGATTACAATTCATGGTTGTGCACCTTGTACCTTTATATTTGTCATGAGAAAATTTGACATCTGACCACATTCTACATTATTATGCCTTAGTCTCATACCTGTGAATGATAGAAAAATAGCATTTTTTGTCTCACTTCTAATGCAAAGATTCTTAGTGAAATTGTTAGTAAGCTAACCATAATTCTGATGTTATAACTGAATTTCAAATCTTAAATCTAAAGACTAAAATAAATGCAAAATCTGAGACTACAATAAATTTAGAAATAGATTTCAGAGTATCAACAACAAAGTTCAACAATAGTAACAATAACAAATACCAAAGATTCCAACACAGCTAAGATACGTGTCAGGCCAGGTTTGTGTAACTCTGAAGGAATTATGTTCTTCATTAAGGGAAATCATGAATATATACAAGGAGAGGGAGACTATTGGAATTCGTATTCCAATGTCTCTTTCGTCTTCTCTATTTTTCTATTCAAAATATTTACAAGAGTTTCCTAAACCCAAAGATTGGGTGTCAACATTCCCCCCCTTAATCTGAAGGGATCTTGGTGAGTCCAAGCATCATCTGAATCTTTCAAAATTTTCTCTTCCAGACGCTTTGATGAAGATGTCTGCAATCTACTCATTTGTGGAACAACGGCGTAGGTGAATAGTCTTGGCCTCAACATGATGTCGAATCAGATGATACTTTGCATTGATGTGCTTGGTACAATCATGGAACTTTGGGTTCTTGGCCAACTTTATTGCAGAAGTGTTGTCAATCAAAAAAGGAGATGAATGCACTTGTTTCTCCTGCAAATCATCCAGAATTTTCCTAAGCTGCAGATTTCCTTGTTGCTTCTGCAGCTGCCAAATATGCAGCCTCAATTGTGGAGACAGCTCCTGATCCAAGACTCATAACATAACCTGGAGCAGATACTCCATTTTCTTTATCTCCATCAAAATCTAAATCAGAGTATCCAATCACGCTGAAGTCATCCACCTGTGTATACTTAAGCCCAAATCCTTGAGTTCCCTTCAAGTATTTTAGAACTCTTTTTGAAGCAAACCAATGACCCTCACAAGGCTTTTGCATAAACCTAGAGAGATTCAACAGCAAATGAAATGTACGGTCTGGTAGTGGTCAAGTTGTTAGACTTCTACGAGTTGTCTGTACTTTATTGCATCCTCAAATTCATTTCCTTCAATGGGTGTGAGCTTTAAATTTTACTCCATTGGAGTGGTCAAATGATTACACTCAGCCATGCCAAATTTGTTCAACAGATCTCCAATGTACTTCTTCTGAGAGAAGAATATAAACTTCGGATGTTGGGTTACTTCAATACCAAGATATTAGTGAACATATCCCAAATCTATCATTTCTAAACCTTTCCTCAATTCTTTCTTTACGGATGCAATATAGTTTTCATTCTTCCCTGGCATCAGTAGATCATCTACATAGACCACAAGATATACAAATGTTTTGCCAACTTTCTTGAAAAACAAAGTTGCATCATCTAGATCATTGTGTTTGAAATTTAGTTTCAACAGATGTTCAGTGAGTTTCTCATACCATTTCAAGTACATTTGTGCACTCTTCTGAGAGATCATGTCCTATAGTTGGAGCCAAATGTTATCCACCACTTGTGGGTGATATCCATAGGGGGGGAATGTTTCTCCTAGATGGTCCTCAGTCAGTAGCCAGCAGCCTTTTGCAGCCACTAGATAGCTCGATGTGCCATTATCTCCGTTGCCTGAACTACCCATATGCTCCCTTGCCCATCTATTATGATCGTATGTTTGAAGGTGGGCCTTCCACCCTGAAGGTATGGCTTTTCATTGTAGTTGAGTATCTTTGTTTATTTATCATTGACACTTTTGGGCATGGATTAGTGGAGGGATACGGCAAAACGAGTGGGCTTGGTTTGTAGTTGTACTCATGTCTCCTCTATCAAATTCGATGGTTAACCTCGTATCTTAGTCCCGTGGGATCTCCTTTATTGGCTACTAGCTTTAGGGGTGGCACTACATGGGAAACTTTGATTTTGGTTGTGTGGTCCCACTTCCCGACACCATATACATCGCTTCCCTTTGCTCATTATAACCCCATTCACCATATTTCCCATCTGAGTCCACATTTGTCCATTGGGTCCACAAGGAGTTAGCCTCCCCCTCCCCTTGTCCACACCTTGGGTCGGACCTGGAATGATACCCTAGAGGTTGATGCAACTAAAAAGAAAGGAAAAACCATATTTTGGCCACTCTCAACAAGGAATGTACCATAAAATGCAAACGATAGTCAGGACATACAAATTTAGCACATGGGCAAACACCAACATGAACTCTACCCCTATCATTATGGGCATCACCTTGGTTCCTAGGGCCCCTTATGTTGGCCCCTTTCCTCATTAAGCAACCCATGATTGTCCCAAACCCTGGTGGGCAATGAACTGCCCCATCTTAAGGGGGTATTCACTGTTATATTTCACACATCATGCTCTCATCCCCTAGAGCCTCGAGCAGTTACAAAAGGAAAAATCAATAAAAAGCAAAAGGCATATGAAGAAGGGTCAAGAAACAAAGGTCGAGGTAACTCATGTACCACAATTTCTCCCTCCCTCATTTATATACCCAAGTATGGGCTTCCCTTATCATAGCTACCCTTGTACTATGGCATGTATCTTGGAGCCTTCCCCTGATGCCCCACTCCATTCCATCAACATATCACATGCCACCTGCCATTTGATGGATGTACCATGGGCATGTCACTCACCTTAAAGGTTGAAACCACCTAATAGGGTCCTTCGTTAACCTTCTTTTTGAACTTGGAGACACTTGTACGTTCTAAAGCCCACTGTGGAAGGGCATGCCAATATGAAGTGTCCACTTGTCCCAATTGCACTAATGTTTAGTTGTACTGGAAGGTGAAGGGACACATTGGATTTTATACATGATTGCAGGTGGGTCTTCATCTTGGGTTTGGTCTCCCTATACCGGGTCCATGCCCTCCAGAGGGTCATATTGGCATTTGTAGTGTGAGTGTTGAGAGCCATGGGGCTCCACCATAGCAGAGAGCAGATTGCCACACATGGGATCTTTCAGTGTCACTCATTGCTTGTTCGTGTTCCATTTATTTGACAATGATGATGTGATATTCCCACTTAGCAATATTGCTAAGGGAAAAGATCAATTTTGGCCATTTTGTCTTATTTTGCATTTGTACTTAGGAAAAGCGGGTTAGGGAATTCCACTTTAATTTTGAAGCTAAGGAAAGGCCCAAACATTAGAGAAAGGGAAGAAAATCGAAGTGCTAGTGGGAGGTGGGGACCACTCATGGAGAAATACGCCCCCGAAGGAAATATGCACTCTTTGGTGGGAAATTGAAGGGGAGTTCGAATGGTTGGGCCCACATGGACAATTAGAGAAGCACATCAAAAAAAGAGGAGAAGGCACTCATTTGTGGCATGCTTGATCATTTGAGCATTTACCTTGACTAGCACGCTTGAGCTGGAGGCCAAGTTTGTATGTGTTGTTAAGCACAAGAGATTTTCAGGCAAGAATCTCACCCCTTACTTCAGTAGACTTCGAGTGTCAGCCCTAGGAGGGAATTCTATTCAGTTCCATATCAATCCAAGGGCATTTCAGTGTGCTCTTGGAGCAACTTCAACGAAGACAGCGTAGGCCTACACAGTCCTTTTCCTTGTCACACGTGGGACACTTAAAGGAGATTGATTTTGGGGCTGCGATTGTGGGAGCAACCCAGAAGGGAGTTTTGTTGAGTATCTCAACCATTTTGACAGTAGTTGGCAGCATTATTTATAGGTGGGTTGAAATACCCAGCAATTGGAGGAGCTAAGGGAAATTGAGCCGAAATTCTAAGGTCAACATTTGGCCAGTTCCTTCGTGGGTTTTGTGGGTTATTGGTGGAGAGCTTGGGGTTAATTTCCTGAAATTTTATGAGCACCGAAGATTGTTTGGGACAACCATTTTGCATGTTAGAGCAGCTTATTTCATCACCTAGACATTGTTAGCTTGCCTTGGGCAAGCCCAGGTGCATGATTTCTAATCTTACCTTTGTACCCAGCATTTATATCAATAAAATGGCTCAGCTCAGTGCAATTTATGGAGATTTTTGGGTGTTTAATGTGCTGTAAATTTTTGTGTGTGTTTTTGATATGTTTGCTTTGTTTATCATTGTAAATTTCCACTAGGAATATTACAGATGATGCACCTAGACCACCATGCCCAACCGGCTACACTCTTGCACCACACACTTGTCAGCTGATCCGAGGCCCAGATGAGGATGTGTCTCACCATGGGAGACAAAGGGAGGGCTTGCATCATTCTTCCAACCCTGACAAATAGGTACAGGCTTGTTCGATCCATTTGGAGACCCATGAGGATGTTTTGTGCCCCCATAACCACTTGGAAACACCACGGGTCATTTCTTGGATATCAAGGGCCCACCCCCTATGTTTCGAGCCCATCAATTCATTTTGGCACACATTGGACTCCACTAGGCCTCTTCAATGGCCCTTCGACCTATTGAATCTATCATTTTTCCCTCTTGAGAGGCTTATTTTTTTTATTATGGAGCTATCTTGTTGGGCTTGTCACCAAGTAATGTTATTTTTGCACATTATTTTATTAGTTGGGGCATCATTAAGCCTAATTAGGCAAATTGAACCCCTTAGAGGAGATATATTGATGTGATGATCATTTCATTTTATCATCACTTGGATTTGGATCATTGTTTCTTCTAGGATTTTTGCTATATAGCTATTAGAGGACGAATTTGGAGATCTTTGATGCATTTTGATGTTTGGAAATCTTGTCTTGGTCTTGGAGCTTCGATATTTGTCTCTCTTGATGATTGGATATATTCGCTATGCTTGTAAGTGGTCTTTTCATGATCTATCTTTTATTTGTCACATGCATAATGTATGAAAATTTTCACTCATGAAGTTGGAGTGGTTGCCCTAATGAACTGTGAATTTCTTGAATCTTGACTTTGTGAGGATTTTTCATATGTTTTATGCATGGTATAGTAAATGAATGTTCGTAGAGGTATAAAATCTTCATAATTACCTTGGTAAGTCATCAATTACAGCATCAAAGAAGTATAAATTTTCCTAGTGACCTAATTGTTAGCTTTAGGGTTATGCGAAGTTGCTAGGGACCTCCTTGATTGGGTAAAAGAAGCTCTAAACATCAAAATCTCATTGACTCCATTCTCCCGATAGACTAGGCACTGGTCTAATCCTTGGTGATCACCTAAACAAAAAACTTTTCACCTCTCATCTCCTCTTTTTCTAAGCCCTAACCCTAGTGTCTCCTAGGGAATCACACGATGTTGAACGTTGTTGTCATTGTTGTAAACCCCTGGAGTTGATTGGGTTTGACTTTGATTAAAAACACCAATCATTGATGTCAAATGGTTAATGAACGCTTCCTAGGAATTGTCAGATTACATCAAGTTGGTAGCTCCACTATTGGATGGTTGAAAACCCAAGTCCTAGGGTTTAGGTTCCCTAGACTGAGCATGTGCCCCGACTTTGTCGAGGGTTTTTGGTAGGTCAAACAATTGAGTTTGTGTTGGAGATTTAGGTGATTAGATTCTCCTTGAAGAGATGTTTTTGTTGATATGTGGTACACCGTGTTGTTCCTCCTAGTTTGAGAGAAAATTGAGTTTGAAATTGAAGACCCAGTTTTGTTGGCTAAAAACCCAGGGGGTAGTGACATCCTACGGTTGTCAATATATGACATTGTTTATCAACGCAATCTCACCACGCATAAGTTACATAACTCGAAGAACCAAAGACAATATACCAATCACTGACATCACAACCTACGTAGGACCCTATGAGCTAAGTTAATCACTAATTTCAAACTTTAAATAGGATTCTTCAGGGTTATTTGTTATTATTTATTATTAAAGTGTTAGCTATTATATCTTATGGAGTCATAATCTTGTGGAGGGCATCAACTCATTATGTAACTCTATGACTTCTACAAGCCTATTCTATACATCATAAAAGGTAGCACACATTTTCCATAGGACATAACAAAACCTTTTTCATAACACTTATTAAATAAATTAACATATTAAGAAATTACTTAAGACTAAAGACTCCTCCAACGTCTGACTTTAAAAGCCCCAATTAACACTGTAAAAACACACAAAATCAACCCTCAAAGACATAACAAATCACAACGATTCCTTGTGTGTATCTCTGAAATTTTCGGCGTAGTAAAGGATCCTCTAAAGTAGTTTCAAGGTTCATTCCTCCTGAGCAAGCTAGGGCAATGAAGCTTCTATTGACTGGAAGAAAAAGCCTTTCTTCCTCTCGACCTCCAAGGTAAGTCCTTTTATTGAAGTAGTTGTGTTGTGTTTCGTGTTAGGTCAGGGAATTTTGTTGCGAGTAGACACTACGGCTAGGGAAACAAATTATATATGCACAAGAACAAGCAAACTTTGGTTTAGGGGAAGATTCGTTTTTGTTAGGACTATGGTAACGCATGAAGTTTTGGTTGAGTGAAGGTTACTTAGAGGTCTAATTAATGAGACCGAATTTGATTCAGGTATGTTCTAGTTTCTTTTTAGGACTTGCTAGGGCATGTTTTTCATGGCAAAATTTCCAGGACTTGATGACCTTTTGGTCCCATTTGCATTCATTTAAAATGCAATAGTTATGACCATGTATTGAGAAAACTCTAATGCAGTCTTTTAATCTTCTCCAAGCCTTACTTTATGGAAGTCAAGAATCAATTTGAGGCAGCGATCTGGTGTCAATTTGTGACATCTTGATGGAAGTTGGATCACTATTATACACATCTTGTATAGCACTAAAGTTGCATTAGAAAAACATATCTCTAACATTGGACTGAGTCTAAGTATTGAGTGAGATTATATTGATGTTGAAGTTAAGGAATATGTTACTAAATGTCATTATTAGTACACTGAGGCATTAAATGTATGATGGAAGTATTTGATGATATAGATGAGCTAGTTAAAAAAAATAGAATTAATTGACAACCATAATGTTATGCCAATGTCCAAGACAGAACCTTTGCAACAATATTGTTGACTGACATAGATGAATGACCATATATGTATATGTTACTAAGATAATAATATATGTACTTTCTAGGTATCCAGAGCAGATAGATTGCATTGTGCTATAGATCAGTATAAGGTTTTCTACCAGGGCTGATATTTTAACGGTAGATCAACTCTTGCACGGCTATAGTAGTGACTATATGTGATAAACACATTGATATTGATGTAACATCTTAAATTGACTTCACATTATAGTGATGAATGAAATTGATTGTAGCAGTGACATAACGTTGACTATGACAAGGTTGAAGCAACAACATTCATATACTATATGACTTTTTGTAATAGCTATGCTTATTGACAAAACTGAGAAGGGTGAATTGAGTTAATACTTAGACATAACTAATGAACCTAACATACAAATGCTTAACATTTGACCTGATGTCTTAACATGACAAATATCTAGAGACACCTTGATTTAACACCTAGACAAGGCTACGTTGGCTATTAAATCTTACGTGATACAACCTACAGTGATTTTCTATATGACAGCGAGTGACATAGACCTTAACTTGACACACTAGTAAAACAATTACATGACTTTAACATGACATGTTAAGTTTGACTCATAGGACTGATAAGACATTAACATTGAGTTAACACCTTGACCTTGACATAATCAAAAGATTGTGATATATAGACCTATGATAATGATAACCTAGGAATTTGTGCTATTGATGACCTAGGGATTTTAGTAATGACCTAGAGGGTGTATTATCATAATGACATGACTTTACATGGTAGCAGGTCTTTGAAGGAAATATCATCCAGTTGTACAAGTATACTGACGTAAAGATGGATAACAGGGCTTGACCAATTTAGCAGCAAATTTTACACGTATGTTAGTAGCTCTCTGAGGGCAAGGTTTGAGAGCATTGGTAGAAGGTCATAGGGATGACCTAAGGCACCTTTTTTGTGCCATTATTTGATAGCAGTACCAGATAGTTGTAGCATCCAGTGCAGCCTCATACAATGATGATAGTGGTTGTGCATTGATGACTATTCATTCATATGCGGTGATAGCAAGCAGTAGTGCAGTGATTTGAAGTGACAATGATATACAGTGTGTAGTGACAGTGATGTGCAATTGAATAGTGATAGCTTGATGTGTAGCATTGTGCAGCAACTAGTTTGTGGGAACAATGATCAACGGCTACCAAGATTCGATATCTATTCTACATTTTCCTTACAGCTATTCTACATTGATTCAGAGTACAAGGGATGCGGTCTAAAAATTGTGAAAACATGGTCTTTTGGCTCGTCAAGGTGGCAAGGTGATGCAAGGCAGGGGATTGGATTCACCTTAAAGTTGTGGCCCGAGAACACTTCAGGACGGCAGGGTGGTGTTAGGGCAAGTTGTGGCTTGCACAGGGTGTGGCGTCCATTCAATTGTCGTTGATGAACTAACAAGGCAACAAAGCATCCTTTCTGACAGCAGCTGATAAACAAAGTGTTGGGGTACTCGTCAAGTTGTGGCCTGATCTACAGGGCGTTGGGGCATCCTTCTAGCTACAGTAGGATATCAGGGTTTAGTAGCGTCCTATAGGTTGTGGCCTGTGAATTAAGGGGTTGACACCTCCCTTAGTTGTAGCTGAAATCCTGATGTAATCAATTTTATTTTAACATGGAGAAGGCAATTACTAAAGAAGCGTTCGGTGGTTTTTAACCCAGAGGGGGTTTTCCACCTAAAAATCTTTGTGTCATCCTTTCTGCATTGTTGTATGTAGTTGTCTACTGTGGATTATTATTTATAATTAGACAAGAAGATTATTAATAACTAAAGAATAACTAATGCTCTGAAAAGAAATAAAAAGTGTTAATTACTAAGAAATATTGATTCACCCCCCTCTCAGTATTTCCGACAATTGGGATCAGAGCTTAGTTCCTTCAGTAATAGTTTAACCGCTAGAAGGAAATTTCAGAGCCTAGAGATGGGAAAGTCAAAGAAGCAGATTGCAAGCATTTCAAAAGAAGGTACAAGTCCAAAAAAATCAAGAAAGTGAGTATTGTGTACCAACCCCTAATTTTGATGCAGATAATTACTAGATATGCGAATCCAGGATGGAAGTACATTTGCAGGCACATGGAGTATGGGAATCAGTTGCTTTTGGAGACACATCTACCAACAAAGCTAAAAGACACAATTCAAAGGCCAGGAATGTAATTTTGAATGTTTTGCCAAATTCTGTGAAAACAAAAGTTGGTCAATATTCAACAGTTAAAGCTCTTTGGGAAAAGCTTCATAATCTTTGTTCAACAAAACAATCAGGTCAAGATGTTATTGAAAATTCGGATCCATCTAATTATGATGAAGAAATTGGAGAAATGAGTAAGACAAGGTTTCAAAATCAAGTGATCAAGGTGATAAAGGAACTCAAAAGTCAAAAGGAAAAGACAAGATTTTTGGACACAATTAAAGACAGAAAAATAACTCATCAAGGAAAATGAAGAGTCTAAGAAGACGATTAGCAGTCTTAGAACTCAATTGGAAGAAGTCAAGAATACAAAGACACAAGACCTCAAGAGAGAAGTCCAACAGAAGCAATAAGAACTTACCTACACAAAGAGTGCTTCACTTGTCATATCCCAGGGGAAAAATCCTTCAATAATTTCCCCGACAATGGCGCCAAAAGATGTTTCCACTTCCAGAGACAGCCTTGGATTGCTTACAAGACTAGTGCTTGGTAACATCTATCTTTATGAGTCTTATATGATCTTCAGGAAATTGGAGACGTCATATACATCTTATACACATAGTAATTACAAATATACAAATAACAGCATGGATTGGTTCCTCCATCCAAGGATATAAGCCATGTATTTCTGGTATCCTTTCACATATACAAGCCACAGGAATATAAGTAAAAACTAGTTGAGGCCGAGTAATTTGAGGACTTACAGTTTAATCAGTTTTTGCAAAGTAATGAAAGAAGAGAGGGAGAAGACTAACTCATCACATAGAGCTTGAAACCTCAAGAGTTCTATACGTATCTAAGTTAAAGATAGACATATGGATATAAGAGGATTGGATGCTATGATTGATGGAGCGTAAATTTAAAGATATAATCTCAGAATTACATACGAGCATGTGCATTAACTAGTCAACACAAACGAATCCGTAAGAACATATGAGATATTTCTGGCAACTACAATTGCACGAAATCAGAGAGGAAATGTGAACATAATGGAAGTTTAACAGAGAAATAACAAACTATAATACTCGAAGGTTGGAATCGCCACTATTTCATTTATAATCTGAAAGATGCAAATCTGGAATTAACACAGTTTTAGAAATTACATCATTTTTTCAACAGAATTCATAACCTTTTCTAAGTGTTTCTTCCTCCCTTTTATAAGGAAAGGGGGAGTAAGGAAATCAGTTACAAAAATATCTCCAGGCTGGAGTTTACAGTTGTCTATATGACTAGCTGTCTCAGTGTGCAGCCTCTAATTATTACATCAATAAGATAGCTTTCTTGAAAACAAAACAGAATAACAATACAACGATCAAAAACAACAAAACAAAACTAATCCAATGAACCTGAAATGATGGTCCAGAAAATATCTCCACGCCTCTCTTCTTTGTTGGCCTCTGGTCCAGACGTGTTTCTGCTAAATCACAACTAATCCTCTCTCAGTGGTTCCTTGTCACTTTCATTCTTTATCAGTGTTGTACTTTCTCTTTCACGAAGCGGGAGCGGTTAGCCATCATGGCGATAACAGACTCTGAATGCGAATGCCAACTCATCCGCCCTCCCAAAATCCTTGTAAAACACTATCGGCACCCTAATATGCCTGGTGAGGCAATTATAGCGTAATATGGAGGACTTTCCGGTGTTGGCACTTATCACTAAAAACATTACAAAACACACAAGTTTTGATCCCGTTTAAGCCCCTTTGCTTCAGCCCCTTTTTGTAATTCTCTTTGTATGACCGAGGCCTAGAACCTAGTGCTTAGCTCAATATCGGAGATCAAGGATCTTTGATCCTTGCCTCTGGTTGCACCCTCGGGAAAGTTGCAATTGCGATATGCGTCGTGGTTTGGCCCACGTGAAAAAAGGACATGGGAGGGCCAACGAGAAGTCTTTAACACGTAGAAACCTTCAACAACTCCTCTGCCCGGCCATTGGTTTGATATATAAAGCACGCACAACCATGCGACACGCCTTATGCCACTTGTCCCCCTCACTTCGAGCCCACAATATCAAGGATCGGCAATCGCAACTTTTCTAGACCGTGTCTTTAGTTGCACCCTCCTAACCTTTGTTATTTGCGATGAGCAGGGATTGTCGATCGCCGATTTGCGAGATGACATCATACCTTGCCACATGTCACCATGTGAGTGGTGACACGTGTCACCCTGTTTTGGCTCCATTTTACCCCTGAAAATGCCAAATTCACATGCCACGTGTCAGTCGTACTACCACGTATCAGTGGTACTGCCACGTCATATTGACGTCAGCTGCCATGTACCTTTATCGAGACCAATCCTGCTCTGCCACGTGCCCCCTGGAGGAGAGAGAAAAGGGTCTCATTGCCCTTGGTTTTTCACTGGTTTTCTTTGTTAATCGTTTTTCGACCCTCCCGGTGCTTTACACTATCATATCGCAACATCGCGATATCACAATGTTTTTGGAGTTGTGACCCTGTCGTCATGCCGATTCGCCGATGTGCAATGCCTTGGACCTTGAAATCCCTGATCGTCGATTTTGCAATATCAGCAATCGTTGATCGCTATACTTGTTTTAACCTCCCCTGCAGCTACTTTAGAAAAACGTTGATTGCGATTTGTGATGCGTTGCAGGAGTGCGATATCGGCAATCGGTGTTTCACCCCGCCGATATGTCTTGATTGCTAGGCCGTCCGATATGCGATTTGCAATGAGCCTTTACCTTTGGTCTTTTCCTCTTTGTTTTCTGGCTTTCAAAGAGTAACTTCAACAGGCCTTATCTTCTGATCCAGAAGTCCATTTTCAGACTTCCACATACCATTGGAAAGCTCGTTTCGAGTACTATGCAATGGAGATGGCACGATTTAGCTTTGAGAGCTTTTGAGGTTTGAAAAATGGCTTCAAAAGTCACTATTATTTGGCACTTGGGACAACTTAAAACTCATAATTCAGTGAGTGACAACAGATTCAATGTTATGGTTGTCAGAAATTTGGACTCTTTAAGAGAGATTGTCCAGAAATGACTAACAATAAGATAAAGGGAAATCAACATGCTTTTGGAGCTGATGTTAAAGATGAATACCCATAGAAGCCCAGAGGTGACAAAGACTTCTTTTATTTTTCTACTCTAACAAGTTTTGAAGAAAATTGTTTATAAAATAATATGAATAATAATGATTAACAAGTACAATTAATCATGAAAGGGCATGTCCCAAAAGACATGACTCCTTACAAACAGGCACTCCCACCCAGCTATATAGATAAGGGCACATTTATTATATATTATATATATAATATATATATATATATATTGTATTCAATCATATCATATTTTCTACTACTACTTACATATAATTTATATATTGTCCACGTGGATTTTATTATGTTCCAGACGTTTTGGATATTTTGTGTGATAATGAACCTTGATTGTATCATTTGGTATCGCAGCCAAGTTGTCTAATCCTAGCCCTTGGCTACTAGACGCTCAATCAAAATAAATTTGTGTTGCCCTGGGCCACAACTACAGGGTTCTCAAAGTTTCTCTAATTGTTTTCGTGTTTCTAAACAGTTACCCACCAAAATGGGTAACCCTCTAGGAGAAAACTTTTCTGATATTCTTCACATCCAGCCGGCCAACCACGCAACCCCTGACAACCACCACTTGTTGATGATGTGCCATTATATCCCTGCCACTTGCATCATCCATATGCTTATCACCCAAAATGAATAAAATACCTTTTCATCAGAAGCCCACCTTCATCCATGTGCTCTTGCCATTATATCTCCGCCACCTGCATCAGCTATATGCTTATCACCCATCTGGTAAGAGCACATGGACAAAGGTGGGCTTCTCATCAAAAGGTACTTTATTCATTTTGCAATCAGGTGCTTATGCTTGGTTGTTTTTTTTTTTTTTTTTCACTACTGGTTCACGGATACCCATGGTTAGCGGGTCCGTTACGTCCAGGATCGAACAACGCTAGGGTGGACCCCACCCGAAGGGGGTCACACCCCTCGGCCTATTTACTGACCTAACCCCAAGAGCTTTCGGGTTTTGACCCTGTGACCTCCCATTGGCGAGGCCCTGGCTTAACCGATTGAGCTAACCCTTGGGGCTACTTATGCTTGTTTGTATTTGGGCATTTGATATGGATTATGGGGTGAACTAGAGGAAGGGGGGGTTTCGACCATGATCTTGTTCCCTCACCTTAATTGGGGGGTTAATCTTCGATCCTAGTCTAGTGGGACCTCCCCTAATGGCCCAAAGGGTATAGGAGGGGCATTATTTGGGAAGCCCTAATTGAGTGGGAAGCCCCAAATGACATAGCATAGTCCTATCTATTCCTATGTCATACTTACCACTTTCCATCATACATTACAAGTCGTTATCTCACACCCATTCTTCGAGTTAAATTGACCACTAGTTATCCAGGAGGATCCAAGAATGGCCAAAAATTCAAAGTCCCTGGATTTGAGCAGAAACAACGTCATTGGTAGAGTTCGGCGAACTGAATCCAACGCAACTTGAACTGGCGAAAAAGAAGCGTGTATGAGGAAGATATCACAATCTGAAGTTTAAGGCAAATAGTAACAAAAAAGTTGCATGGCTGCCACTTAATAGCACTAGGAGGTGCCACGTGGCCTTTACAAACTAATGACATGGGCAATTCAACGCTCGACATGTGGCATGTGGTGTTAACTGGGTTGACTTGGTGGCATTGACTAGGCAACAGGTGGTCCAATGGAGTTGCACCATGTGGACCAATCATGTGGTTCCACGTGGCACCACGGTGGTACTCAAGAAGGCACAGCCCGATGGAAAGGTTATACAATAGTTCACAATAACAAATAGATGAAGCCAAGCAGGTTTGAACACATGATCTCTATACAAACTACACGTTTTACCATTGCACCATGAGTCGTACGTTGGAAAACATATGGAACAAATATTATTTGTGTTAATTGTTATTGCATGGTGCAAAAGATTGGTAGATCTGCCAAAGTTGGTGGGGATCCTACCAATCAAGTGACGTTACCAGAGTTAGCGACAACTAAAACCAGATGTACTTGTAACTAAAAGTAGTTTTGTAACTTTCGTTTGTCAAAGATTTTGGTGACGGATATACAGGCCGCCACACCAACAACACTATAGCGGTGGTAATATATTATTTGACCACCATATATGTTGTTATAAACCTCCAATGGACATGCTAAACATGTCACCACCATGGCTAATACTTGTTACAATGGTTACTACAACCACCATTGTGTTCACATGGAATGTCGCCAATTCAAGTCAGTTAAAAGAAATTAATTGGCGCCAAAGTATGACACGCCATGATAAGATTTGAAATAAATATTTTTTTTATTGTTCATATATGGGTGGGCCACCTCCATGGCGTTTGGCCCCAGGTGGTCAGCTGCCCCAAAACTTTATATTGTAAAAGGTTAATGAGCAAGCCAGAGTTGAGAGGTTGCAAATACTTTCTAGCCACAGTCCTATTTATTGCGAGTTGAAGCCTGCAAACCACGCAAGGAGAAAACTTTGGAGACTATCTGGAGGAGTTATACTCTGCCTTTTTCTGTGCACTCTTTTGCAGTGGATTGTAGAGGCCGAGCAGAGTCTGTTGGAGCCAATAAGAGGCTCTTTTGATCTTTTGTTGTACTTTTGAAGACTTTTGATCTCCTGTTTTTTTTATGGACAGAATGGGCTCTTAATTTTGTTCAACCTGTTGTCTTGTGAGTTTCTGAACATCGACAAAGCAATCCATCTCTGGTTTGTTGAAGTACCCCAGGAACATGGCAGAGGACCAAAAGCAAGTAGATAGACATGGAGATCTAATTTTTTGATGAATTGAATTCTGGAAATGGATTGTGGTTCCATCAATGGATGCTCTTTTACATATTTGGAAAGATCCTACAGGAAAAAAAATTAGGCGTCGGAACCATGAATTACCAAAATTATTGCCAAGGTAAAACAAGAAGAAACCAACGAAAGTTTCAGGTCAGCCCCAAATCAAAACTCAAGTCAGCTCCCTTCTCCAAAAAGAGACAACCGTTCAAGTAAGGGTTGACGAATATAAATTAGCAGCTCGTCTCACCCGTTCAGGACTGTAATTCGATCAAGGAACTCGACTGAGGAAAAATAGATATACAGATCTGAGCGAAGGTTTTGTAGCTTATTTCTGTTGATGAAGAGAGAAGTCCTGTGACCATTTCACTGTGCTAGAGACCAGCAAAATTCTGTGATACATCTCTGTAAAAAGAAAGCGAATCTCTGCAGTATATCTATGTAAAAAGCCAGTGAATGGCAAAGATACATTACCTAAGGAGAAGGGCCAGTGAATGTCTAAGATACTCTGTGAAGACATCCAAGTTCTGTAGTATATCTCTGTGAAGTATCCGTGGAGTAACAGAGATCTGAATTTCTGTAATAAGAAACAGAGATATAATCCAAGTTTCCTGTGGAAGTTTCAGGCCTAAAACAGTACTCGGCCTTCATTTGGAGCAGGACTCTCAAGTACAGAACACTTGGTCTTAAGTTTTGATGGCATCCTACCTCAATAACTCTCAGACCCTATGAACAAAACCTTAAGGAGCAGAAATCACTCTGTATTGACGTTGTTTATGAAATTCAACCTAAAGCAGATTTGGAGATTTTGGAACGGAATTGAATACATTTTGAGTTTTTGAAGACCTTTTAGAAGAACTCTTGACATTTTTTTGGAGCAGACATTCAAGCAGTATTTTGGAGTATTCCTAAGGAAAATTAAAGCAGAGCCAGGAGAAGACCTTTCTTGTAGTCCTGAAGACCTTAGAGGCCTTTCTTGAAGCAGTCCTGAGGCAGAGTTGAAGCGGATTTTGGAGTACCTCTTGAAGAATTTTTCAAACATTCAAGAGCAGTTCTTTTAGCAAGATCACAGCCTAATTTGGAAGCAGATATTAAGCCAATTCTTAACAAGACCTCGAGAGACTTTTGGGACAGTCACCTTGAGAAGACCTTGAGAAGACTACTGGAGACTTTTGGAGCAAAATCAAAGGCACTCTTGAAGCTGATCTGGAGAACTTCTTGAAGACCCCTGGAGACATCCTTGAAGCATTGCATTGTTGAAGACATCTTTCAAGACTTGTTGAAGAAGTTTTGGAAGTCTTGAATCAGTATTGAAGCCATCTTGAAGGATTGAAGCGAGTAGAAAGGGTTGGAGCCCTATAGGATTGGCATCGTCATACAAGGTTGAGAGCCTTGTAGGAAACCAGTTTGGAGCCTGGATTGTCTTTAAGGATTGGAGTCCTCATAAGAGGTTGGAGCCTCGTTGAGACCAATATTAGAGCCTTGAAGGAGTTAGAATTTTAATGTACAGGTTGGAGCTTGGTTGTTTATAATAGGATTGAAGTCCTCAATATTTGTATTAATAAAAATTATTTTCTTGTTGTACATCTTGTGTTCTTGTTTAATTAATGATCTTAACTGCCATAATATAACAATTGTAGAAGAAATATTGATTCACTCCCCCCTCTCAGTATTTCCAACACTTCCTAATGCAGTTTGAGGCATTTAATGAAGTTTTTTGAGGTCAAAAAAACTCTCATTTGCATTAGACCCCCTATAGTTGTTAAACACTCAGATACCTTTCCAACATCGTAAGAACAACCTCAAATGAAGTTTGTATGTGAAAGCTATGTGACCCAGAATTTGACCTTCCTGTTTTGTCCGCCATTATTTGAGCGCATGTCACGTCAACCCCATTACTCATGGGAAAGGGGCTAGCCACTTGACCATGATGAAGAAGACTTGAAAGGAGTCAATTTGTAACTCATATTGAGGGTTGAATGGGTCAAATTTAACCCCTAGTTGGCTATCGAGATGTGTTATAACCGGGCCACTAGAAGGAAAATGGGTTCAATTCTAGTCCAAGGCATTTTGTTCGATAGTTAAGCAAAGTAGCTAAGAGTGGATACAAAGAGAGAACTAAGATTACACTCAAAAAATTCAACTTGTCAAACCAGTGTTGCACTTATCACGATAATATTGCCAAAACCAACCTTCGCGATAATATGGACAGTAATTATTGATTTGGCCTTTTGAAATTATCACGATAATTTCAATTTATCGCAATAACTTAGGTAATTGTTGCGATAATTTTGAAATTATCGCCCTGTTTTTGTCAATTTCAACTTATTTCCATTTTTTTTTTCTTTTGGCCCTAATTTTTTAAAAGTGAGTTAGGGGATTGAGATGTGAGTATACTCTGAATATTTCCATCAAGCAAACAAGAGGAAATCTATTGTTTTCATTTCCCATAGTTCATAGTTAATGGTAATATTAAATTCTTAAAGTAAAAGTGTCATTTTCCTTTATCTTTCATTTTCATCCTTTTGACTAAGGATGTTTGAGAGTGGTTCCGACCTCATTGGATTTCATGTGGAGAAAGTAGAATTTTAGATTCCACTCAAAATGCAACAGACTTAACAGCTTTTAGGATTTTAGGATTGGCGGGAATGCAACAATTCTACAGTATTATGTGATGTACGAGGGCATGGAACTAACATTTAATCAACATCACAACGCCCTCTATGTATCTTGATGTTGGTAGCATTGACTATTGAGCTCCTCCTGACCCTATTAAAAATGTACACTTCACTCAAGCAAAATCATTGATTAGGGTGTTAGGCCTTTTCTATCTTATTTTAATGCTCAAAGGGTGATCTTGATGGGGAGAAAACAAGGGAAATCCATTGTTTTAATTGCCATGATTCATCTTATGACATACATTTATTTTTGCTTTGATATGATTTGGTATCATTCTATTAGATCTTATGACTCGGGACAAATATCATATTTCAATATCGAAGTCTGATGTATCACTTGACATTTATACATAATACATATTAGATATCGATTTTCTTTTCATATTTATGTAGAAATGTGTTTGTTTGATGTTGTTGTTTTAGAAATTAAAAGATTGAGAAAAAAATTATTATTTTTGTATTTTGTTTTAATATCCTGATAATTTCTTATATTTTCCCCGATATTGTCGATAATTTAAATTTTGGACCCCGGGCAATAAATTGTTGATAACAATAAATGTAACATTGCATCAAACATTGACTATGTCAAAAATTTGGCTCCTTAAAAACTTCAGCCTCTTCCTTAGATTACTTCCCACATGTGAGAGAGAGAAATGTGAGTGATGCATGAGTGAGTAAATGAGAAGTCGAGGGTCTTTTTATAGTGATATTAGGGTGCCCAAAGAGGCACGTCCCTTTACAAATTTAAAAAAAAATTAAATTTAATTTTTTTTCTTTTTAAATTAAAATTTATTTTTTCTTTCTTTTAACTCGTGTAGCTGGGGAATACCTCTCGTAGCTACCCAAAAATCAACACTCCCTCTTAGCTAGGGAGGGATTCACCTTGACTTCCTCAAGATGTCCACTTAGCTGGAAATTTTCTCCATCCCAAGAAAAGATTGAATGAGTTAGCTATGTTAATGTATCTATCCACTTCACGTGCCATTCTAGAACCATGTGGAAAGCATCCTACATCAGCATGATGCAAAGGATCTAGTCACCCCTTGTCCAATTCCCTTTAGTTATATGGTCAGGTACCCCCGGACAAGGATAAAAACAAAACTAGTCCTGGGTCACCAACTAACCAAATTGTCACTTGGAACCTAGTTAATTTTTCCTTGACCAATGGTGAAGCCCTAGGCCCATTTACCACCCCCCCCATGTTGTCACATGGCAGTTGAATAGTAAAAATACTTGCCCATAGCTTTGACGCACTCCCTCTACCCACTAGCCAAATAACCCTTCAACATGGTTATAACCTTCTGATCGAGGGAGCACTTCGAGTCCAGATGCTATATGGGCCATTCTCCCTAGCCATATTACATGGCCCCCAGTCAATACCCTTGAACTAGGGAGAACGTCTACCTTGATGCTACAACATCAACACTCCCTCTCAACGAGCGAGGCATTCTCAACCACTCCAATCTTGTCCCTGAAGTATACAAACTTCATCTGGACAAAGGCTTTGTAAGAATGCCAGTAACCTACTCATCCGTAGAAATGTATTGGCGCCTCACTGCTCCCTTCTGTACCATATTTCGGATGTAGTGGTACTGATCTGGAAGTACATGCAGCCATCTTCCTCAATGTTGGAAAAGATTTGTAGTGTATGTGAGCAAATCTTCGTTGCCATAACTCACATAGATTGGTGTTATCATGTAACAATGCTTGGGTTGATCATCCCAAGTGTCTGTACAATTTCTCCCTCTCGAACACAAATCACTCTTGCTAAGTTTATGGTCAATCCTAGGAGAATCCTCTGAGGTGCCCTTTAAATCTCCTAGGATAATTTCTTATGAACACTAGTGGATCTATGTCGCTATTCATCCCACACATATTCTCGAGCGATTTACTCATTGGTTTTATGAGGTTAAATCTCTCCTCACATTAAAATTTGCATTTTACTCCATTGGAATTAGGCTATAATCCACCTACAAGTGTTTGACTTTGTTAAATTGTTCCACCATAATTTATGTGATTCTTTGCATAAATTTAGATAGAAGTAAAAAGTAAATATGCAGTACATTCTTCATATTTTGATAATTAAACATATTTACCAGGAATTACTAGCCACCATAATTTATGCAATTCTTTGCAAACATTTAGGTAGGAGTAAAAGAAAATATGTTGTACATAAATATTGTAACAACCCCAAAAATTTAACACTCTGTTGAGGCCTTTCTCCACCAAAGTTATGATACCATGTTGATTTTCTAGTGCTAATTAGACAAACACAATTTTTTGCAACTGATAATTACTTCAAATGATATATGATATTGTTTTAACACACTATAGGACATCTAAAGTCACTTGACATGGGGACACGCAGGACACGAAAATTCGAGTGTCCGACACGGGCACATTGACCCCCGGAACAAGACACATTATATTATTTATTTTATTAAAATATCTATATATATATATATATATATATATATTAAAAATTAGATATTTCTTACACAAAGTCTCCTTCATGATACAAATTCAGACATAGATATAGATTCTACATTGTAAATTTAAAATTTGTAAGTTTTACAAAGTAACATTATGCATACATATACAATTTTGACAAATTCATCAATGATCCAATAGGAGAAAGACAAGAAACTACAGTTTTCTCATTAAGTCTTCAAAATCAAAATGTGTTACATAAGAAGTAGCAATGCCAATGGCAAATAGAAATATGCTAATAGCAAATAGAAAACAAATACAAGTACAAGGTAGTAGGTAGCTCATGAGTCATCAATCATCATCATCAAAATCAACATCGTTGTCATGGTCACTAGTGCTCTCCTCTGCTGCATCCTCCTCCTTTGTATCCAATGTCAACTTTGCATCTGTTGGTGTGGAGAATGACCCCTCAATAGTATCACCATCATCAAAAGTGACAGGCTCTAGCACTGGCTCATTAAGATCCAAGTTGGCCAATGCCAACTCAACACTGTTGTCCAAACCCATATTATCATGAAAGACATCCCACATATTTGTCTTTCGCTTCAACCACTCATCCTCTGCCTGTAAATAAGACAAAGGTTGGTGTGTGCATACACCATTGTCTTTGCCCTGGACTGCTCAAGCCTACTCTTCTTAACACTATACAAATTCCCATATGTGCTCCAATTCCTCTCATAACAAGAGGATGAAGTCGCCTAAGAGAGGAGCCTCATGGCTAATTGTTGCAGAGGAGGGCTTGTTGCCCCATGAGTTTCCCACCAAGAATAGGGCTTCTTATCCCCCTTGTCTCTAATCACATCATATCATGCAAATCGACCAGTGCTAATGGAAAACTCTACAAAGGCATCCTCCACCTCATCATGGGATGCTCTGTCCTGAAAATGCCGCCTCAATGCATCCTTCCTCCCCTGCGAAATTTCACCATCCATGTGAGGAGGGAATCTGCAGGAAGGTCCACCAGGGAATCTCGAGGAAGGTCCACCATTCAGGCACTCATGGTTGTAGTATTTTGGGTTCAATGAGTAAGCCAAACAACGCAAAGGTGTGTAATTCTTGTGCCATTTGCTGACAAGAATATCCTGTATGGTGGTGAAGAAGGCCTCTAATGATGTCTCATACTCAAGGCACTCACTCAGTAAAATAATGGTCCTCACGGACTCAATCATGGAATCCCATCCCTCATAAACCTTTCCAAGGATGGGTTGGTTTGTATTTGCAAATCGTAGCAAAGCAATGATAGGGTCCATGATCTTAATAAGTAGATCTACCCTCTCCCACCAACCATCATCTAACAGTGTGTCCTTCACTCTTTTTTAGGTTGCTTGATCTGTCTTTCTCCAAAAAGACCAAAACTCTTAGATAACCAATGCCCCAAGAACGGTCTTGACGTCCCTCAACCTCTTCAACATAATGAATGAAGAGGCAAACCGTGTATCTGCAATCTTCAACAATGATAGATTGGTGTACTCCTTGTAGATTGTGAGGGCATTTGTATGATTTTGTACAAAGTTGCGGATATGTCATGCATCCTCAATAATACTTCCAATCCAAAGCATATCGAAAGCAATAGATTTAAAATCTCTATTCAAGGAATGGACAATGCAAGGTGTCCAAACTCCAAAATACTTGTGGATATTTAGCTTCCACAATCATACCAGCAGGCTTGAAAACAGGTGCATTATCTGTAATGATTTGCACACAAGAATCAACACCTACATCTTCAATAACTTTAATGAACAACTCACCCATATATCATGCATCTTTGTATTGTCCAAGTGCATCCACTGATTTCAAGAAAATTGGTCCATTCAAGGAAGACACCATGAAGTTGATGAGTGGGTAGCATGTTTGATCTATCCATCCATCAAAAACAATACTAACCCCAGATGTTGGCCATGTTGATTTAATAGGCTCAAGCATTTTGTCCACCTATTTCTTTGCCTTAGTCGACAATGTGGTTCTAAGATTCTCTGACCCAAGAGGCACATACCCTGATGGCGCCCCTTAAGTTAGAGCTCGACACATCTCAATAAATAAAGGCGAGTGTGCAACATTAAAGGATATGAAGTTCTAATAGAAAAAGAATGCAATGGTGAGATCAAGCTCTTCCCGTTTCTCTTTTTGAAAAATCTTGTCCATTGGACCAAGTGCCATTGCCTTTCTTTTTGCTGCTTGAACCACACCCCCACCAAAACTCTCAAATGGAGATTTGTTGTTGTTTTTCCTAATGGAAGGGGATTATCATTCTTGTTTTTTTAGATGATGCAGCCACCCTTGCCACACCAACATTGGCCTCTTTTTCCATTTCTTTCCTCTTAGCTAAAGACACCTGTGTACATGCTCCAATTCCACTACTTGATAAAGCCAACAAATGACCTTTCACACAGTGATAAGTGCTCTTGAATGATTGTTGCAATAGTCGCATTTCCAAGCAACATTGCCTCCTCCCTTCAACGTTGCCTGGCCCTTGATCTATTATGAAATACTTCCACAAGGGATATTTGTTTTCTTGGGCCTAATGTATTTCCAAATTAATTCTTCCCTCAACATTTGAAGTTGTTGTTGCAGCCCCACTTCCAATAGAGAGAACACTTACAGTCCCTGATGAAATTGGAACGGGAGGGGCATCACCAATGGGGACATTCTTCCTCCTCCTTTGCCCCTTCCCTGTTTCCCTTGATTGAGCCATGAATGTTGTAAAAAAATAAAGAAAAGATGCACATGCACACTATTGTAATAAAAATTCAAAAAAATAGAAGCAAAATGCACTTAATTGTTCCTTGAATCGCCTCCAAAATGCTCCCAAACCCTTTGTTAGTTGCTCCCACACACCACACCAAGAGAGACACAAAATAATGGGAGAGAAATGAGCCAAAATCAAGTTTTATGGGCCGCACAACACGCATTTCCAAGGGACACGTGTCCCGAAATTGGGACATGTTGGAAGGATTCGCGTGTCTGTCGAATCCCACAAGTCGAACATGCTCAAACACGCTTGGAGGACATATGTCCCAGCGAATCATGTCTGATTCATGGGATTCGAGACACAGCAGAGGTTTCGAGCAAATCTGGCTTCTTAGTAGAACATCATTAAGTAATTGAACACAAAAAATTCAACTAGTCAAACATTGATTGTCTTAGAAATTCGACTCCTTAAAAACTTCAGCCTCTTCCTCAAATTACTTCCCACGTGTGAGAAAGAGAGAAAAATGTGAACAATCAGTGAGTGAGTAAATAAGAAGTGTCTTTATATAGTGATATTGGGGTACCCAAAGAGGCACGTCTCTTTTAATTTTATTTTCTTTTAAATTAAAAATTAATTGTTCTTTCTTTTATCTTGTGTAGCTAGGGAATACCTCCCGCAGGTACCCAAAAATCAACATTCTATAACAGCCCACAAGCCACAGGACTCACTCCTTTGTATTTGCACCATTTCCATTCAAAGAAAGAAAGAACAAAGCAACCTCCTTCCAACTACGCTCTCTCCCGTAAGGGTTTCCCATAAGCATATCTTGTGTCATTGTGGTCGTCAGTGTTTATTTTTCTATGTTCTCTATTTCTTGTATCTTATCTATTGCATGCTTAAGAAGGGAAATAATAAATTAATAAATCCAAAAAAGTAAGGAAAGTTAACCCTCATAGTATAGATTCTCGGATTTCAATATATTTTCATCATATCTGTTGTGACGAATTGTCCAATGGAATATCCAGGCAGTTTGCAGATCATTTTTCAACATTCTAGCCCTCGGATATCTTTTGAGCATATATTTTTTCATAGTTAGTGCATCCTCGGTATGCATTTGGCACCTATTCATTTAGTGTTCCAGGATCTAGATTTCAGGAGTAGGATCTTCTAGTGTTCTAGTCACCCATATTTGGGGGTTTGGCTCTCTAGTTTCACGTGGCATTGAACATTTTGGTCTCAAATATCTGTCGGCCTCTTGCACCCTAATAGTGTTGTGTGGTTTGTGGTGTAGCAAGGTACCTACTGTGTTCTATCATCAACAGATTTTTGAGCAGAAGTTTGGACCCCTATCTCCTCTTGGGGGCTCACAGCATTCTCCGTATAATCTACCAATGGACTATAGGGAAGCCCAAGAATTTCAAAGAGTCCTTCGAAGGCATGAAGAATCCGTTCCATATCACAGAACTCCTTTCTTCTCTATAACAACAAAAGCAAATGAAAATTAGCGTCAATGCACTTCTGAAATGCCATGATTAGGAATACTTTGGTCCAGCAAAAACAGCAAACAGATACTCTGGATGCAGAATGTAACATGTTGAGAAATATGGTCCTTAATCTAAGCAAGGGATCCAAATCAGCCGTGTTCAATGACAGGATGTCGAAGAAGACACAGATCACCAAATGATAGAAGAAACGGGTATCAGAAACCAGTAATCTCTTCCTTCCAACATGGGGCTCGAAGAAGCCACTATTCATCATGCTTTTGCCAAAAGTTTATGTTTTATGAAGCAAATAGAATTGTCGGCGTTTTCGTAAGACTATAAACATGAAAGAAATTTCAGGATGTTTTATCTGTGGACCTTTGCATGCTCTGTTTTCAGCATATAAGTGCTGCCTATTTTGATTGGTAACTCGGAACAGTATTTTTTGTACTCTTGCTGTTTCACTCTGCTACAGCTTTTATAGTATAAAATTCTCGAGTTTCTGTTTTTAAAAAAACCACTGGCTATAAGATCATGAGACTTGTACCACCAAACGGTTGATGCTCTGATATGCATGCATTAAATATATAAACATATATACTATTTACAAAACACTCCCAAGATGCTTTGCTCCCAATGATTTTTTGGGAAATAACACTCCAAGCACATATGTTAACAGTTTGCTCCATGCTCTGTTAAAGCTGATCTTAAGTTTTCTTTGTGAAACACCCGAACATTGGGGTATTTGTTGTGATAAGCCCATAGAACGTGCTACATCTTGGGCATCATACTAAATGTATGTTCTTCACCTTCACCCTCATCCTCTTAACATGGTCTGCCTGCACACTTTTTGGTGTTTTCAGCCAACAACTAATCATAGCGTCAACTTCCGGTTTGTCTCCTAAACTAAGGATTAATTCCAACGCGTGTTATCGTAAAGGAGAAACGAAGATCAGATCAGGAAACAAGAATGGAACAAGATATGGGACCCCTGACGTTTGCAGTGTCAAGAAATGAACGAAGCGAAAAGAAACAGGTCTCCCGATTAGGTTTTTGGTAACAAGTTTCCACTTAACAGATTTTATTACGATAAGCAAAACCCAGCTTTAACAGCACTCAGCAGAAAATTTTTGCCATCTGTCGAGGACAAATTGGACTAAGTTATTAGATATTTTTCTACATTTCTTGAAAGGCTATTTTAGCTTCAAATTCTAGATAACAATCTCTGCAGATGAGGAAAACAGGCATGACATGTAAATTTGCTCCACAAAATACTTGATTCCCCGGACCAGTAAATTAGAATGAAGTTTCACGGAGTCGTTAGTTTCCGCGCTAATGAAATTTAGCTTAACATAACCGAGTTGAGGTTGCTACAAACATTGACAATTCTCCAGACAAAAAACATCAACGAACAAGAAAATTAATATAAAATGGCTACTTAACTTTAAATTTAAAATAATAATAATAATAATTAAAAACACACAAAATCCCGTTCATTTCAGCTGAGCCAGGGTTTCTACTCCACCCAAAAATAAATACATACAAGATAAGAAGAAGAAAAAAGAGAGAAGTAACAGAAGAATCACACTGTATCAGACTTGGAGCACTGCAAAGCAACATTTAAAAATCGATAATATAAATGAATAATTAAATATATATAGAATAAAATTCGACGTTTCATACCCTAGCTTCCTTAATTCTGTCGAATTAAAGGCACTCTGCAGAGAGCGCCGCACCAATCATTACTGAAATTGGCTTTCAAAATATAACAGAAGAGTGTGTGGGCTGTCTTGTGAAGTGAATAAGCTGTACATGAGAGAGAGAGGGAGGACCAAACAAAAACCAAGAAGCCAACCTGCTTTATGTACATCTTTGAAGCTGGAAAGTCTGCTGCCGAGAGTGGAGAAAGCAGACGAGTTCGAGTTAACAGAAGTCGAACCTCTCACCTCCGAATCGCCAATATTTTCGGGTAGAAGAGATGTTTCATCGAGCGGGAAATAGCGTCTGCCATAAGCTTGAAGTCTTCGCAGGCCTTTTACACTGTCTCGGTAGGAAAAGGAAATAAAAATAAAAATAAATAAAGGAAATACATAAACCTACCTAAAATGCCTTGTTTTTTAATAATATAAAACATTATATTCATTCGCTTCATCTCATAACACGATGATGATTAAATAATTTTGACTTATACAGAGACCTACCTCAAATGCCTTGCTTTTTAATAATACAAAGCATTATATTCATTCGCTTCATCTCATAACACAACGATGATGAATTAATTTTGCCTTTGTTTACTACAATAATAATTATGTTTGTAGTGAATAAACAAATTTTATAAAGTGAAAATGATATGGATGATATTTATGTTTTTATGTGTAAGGTTATTTTTTCATTAATTAATATATAGTTTTCAACTTTTTTGGTCAGGGGAAATGAATTTTGAAATTTGTCAATCCATAATTTATATTGTTGGTTTGTTTTGTTTTGTTTTGTTTTCCAATTTAATCTATAAGTCATATTTTTGGTTAACAAATTCATAAACACTGTGATTTGTTTTAGAAACCAAATGAGATATATGTATAGCATATTGGGTGAATAATGAAGTATTTTTTTCATTATTTACCTTTTAGAATTTTTTGCAAGCTCAGCTTTGAATAAATATAGGGTTGAGACCCTCGAATGGGATGTCGGAGTTAGGATAGGTGGGGTGTATCACTATCATCCCACCAAGTATGGATGGTCAAGGACTTGGACATGCATCCTCCCAAGGTCATCGTCAAACTTTAACTAGTCCTACACAATTAATCATGCAACATAGCGAAGATATGATGGTAGTTTAAGTTGGTTTGTGTATTGATTTATTGTATAGGCTTAAGTGGAGGTTTGTCATTTTAATGATGCGCAGATATGGAAGTTTGCATTCGTCGAAGCATTCTAATCTAAGCCAAACCTCCCATTGATTATCTTCATTACATGTGGGGACAATCATTCATTCTTAGCTATGGACAATTTCAACAAGAGGGAATGGTAAATTCTAAATACCAGGAATTACAAGGTGATGCATAATCATTTTTCATGGGTCTGAATTTCTCTGTCCAACTCACTCTTCTAAAGGTGTTATCCTAGACTCCTTCGTTAAATCTCATTATTGTCGGTTTTTTCCTTTATTACATGCCCCTTTCCTTTGCATGTCCTCTAAGACCTGTTGATTTTGATTTGCTTTCTCTTCGATGAATTTTCTCCCAGGTTTCTAGTCTTTACTCTAGCCCAATTGATCATGCAAGGATTGTGACTCTGTCATGGTTCCTCTCCGTTATCAATTTCCCCTTATTGAAACCTGATTGTCTCCAATCCTTCTTAGTCATTTGCTCTGGTTCCAGATTATAGCTAAGTCATGGTTTGTTATCCCCTTTTATATGTTAAATCGTTGAGGAAAAAGGGTGCTTGATGGACACTGAGGTGCTTGGGGAGATTGTTAATTGAGTGCCTAATACAAGGCACACTCAAGGGTGCTACAGTCAATACATGTACACAGTTGATATTTATTGGCACTTGAAGCTCTTTCTTATACGAATGTTACTTAATCGAAATTAAGCCAAGGAGGAATTCCTTCTAATGTTGGATGAGCTACAACCATGGAGAAATTCCTTCTAATGTTGGATGAGCTGCAACTAATGAGCAACATGGACAGGTGGCTAGGGTATTTTTCAGTAAAGGTGGTGTTGATGGTGTTGGACCCGCCAACATTCAGGGGATCACCCCGGTATGAAGAACCAACTAGACCTCACACCGTTTGGTGTGGAAGTTCCATCCGGTATGATGGCCCAATTGTCATTATCTTAAGGATTTGCCTCAACTCTTGCTTGTCAACACAAGAGAGTGGTTCGCTTTGCCTTCGACAAGTGAGGTTCGCGTGCCTGGTGAGTGTAAGTGTGCTTGTGTCAATGGTTCTTTCATTGTGAGGGGAAAAAGGTGAAGATGAGTTCCAAGTTGAAAAGGATCAGTCCCAACTTAGCTAAGAACAAACAACACAAAGGACATACACAGCTTCCGGTAGAGCAGTCCACTCGGATGCGGTAGTCACAACATACAAGGTAAGATAACACGTACAACACTCACAAATCAGTCCGAATGAGTGCAACGGTTGTTACAGCAGGGTTCAAGTGAAAGGTATATCTGATGTCCAGTAGAGCAGTCGATACGGACGGACAGCATTAGAAGCATATACAACACATTTCCATTAATAGATTATGCATTACAACAAATGAATCAGTTCAAATGTAGAACACAGGTTAAAGAAACATGCATTACAAGTGTTGAAGATCAGTGTTACAACAAATACAATACATGTGTGAAAATGTGCTAGCTTGTTGACAAGCTTCTGAATTAAGTGAAAGTTCCAAGACACGTCGTTACACCATACATCACTAACCTCGTTAGTGGAGCGTTGGAGCCACTACTTACTCCTCAAAGAAAAGATTACAGACTCTCTTTGCTATGTGAGAGAAGCTGAGGTGAAAAGTCCTTTCATGTATAAATGAGGGGGGTATTTATAGCCAAGGGTGAAACTGACCCTTGCGGTTGCTCAACTACCCTCATGACCGTTCGACTCCCATGACTTTCTGACTTACATGACTCTATGTTCAACAAGTGGGTCTCTTGGACTTCCATGTTACATCACATTGATTGAGAACAAGTCCATAGTGGAGATGTGGGCAACATGACTCATGATTTGACTCGACATGACTTGACATGACAATGCTAGTACATTTGTGCTGCTGCTGGAGTGCATGTCGAGCCTAGAGTGTTGTTGAGTGATGGATGTCTTCATGGTGTATCATAGCTTCACCTCTGCATGGCAAAGTGCACAGAGTCTTCGATGGTCCTTGGTTTGTTTGATTAAGCTTTAGCATGTCGTTCCTTGCTTTCATGGTGGAAGGCTTGACAGGCTCACTTGTTCGAGAAGATGCATGTTCGTCGCGTTCATCCACTTCGCATGCTTCATTCATTCGTCCGTTGGTGAACCTGTCCATCTGCATGTGCTCCCTTCGTTCACCCCGTTCGTTGTCTTAACATATTTTTTGGTGTACCTGTACCTGCAGTCACTCATGACAAGACGACATCAAATCCAAAACCTCCTAATCGACCATGACACATGATCATTTGAATGCAGGTGACTAGGAGAGGCAGCAAGGCTATGATGCGGAATGATGGCTTCAGGCAACTACTGATGAAAACTGCGTAAGAGTCACTAGGAGATGGAGACAGACAATCTGAGTCGATAGTGACTGTGTGCAACGTTTGGCTCCGTTGGGAGGCAAAATTGTGCAAGTTTTGGGAGGGACAATCTGGGCTATAGGAGGGCAAGGCAGGCATGCTCTATGCATTTTCCGGAACAAACAGTCAGCAAGGGCTAGACAGCCAGATTTGAGCAATTTTCCAAAGGAACGGGCTGGACTGCATGAAGGGCCAACAGGCAGGGATTGCATAGTTTTTCTAGGGAACTGCCCGGGAGACTGGCAGCCAGAACTGCGTAATTCCCAAAGGGAATTTCTAGTTGGCTGTTAGGGTCACTGGCAGCCAAACTTGCGCAATTCCCAGAGGGAACTACCAGTTGGTTGTTGGGGTCACTAGCAGCCAGACTTGCGCAATTCCCAAAGGGAACTGCCAATTGGTTGTTGGGGTCGCTGGCAGCCAGACTTGCGCAATTCCCAGAGGGAACTGCCAGTTGATTACTAGGGTCACTCGCATCCAGACTTGCGCACTTCCAAGAGGGAACTACCAATTAGCTGTTGGGTCACTGGCAGCCAGACTTGTGCAATTCCCAGAGGGAACTGCTAGTTGGCTGTTGGGTTATTGACAGTAGAAACTGTGCAATTCCTGGAGGGAACAAGCAGTCTTCTGTTGGGAGCTACTGGCTGGGAAAACTACACTAAGGTTGGGAGGTTGTCCTATTGATCATCTCTGCGCAATTTCTGAGCTAAGATGACTAATGGGCAGCGAGAGGCTTACTCATGAGCACTACGCAATTTATGAGATGAATAGTCGATTAATTGTCCAGGTGGCCAACATGAGTGCTACTTGAGTTGCTTCCGGGCAGCGCTGCTTGAAAGAACTAGTTTGGTGCTTCTGTGTGGTTCTAGTTGACAGTCGATCAAGTCGAAAGTAGGATGATGGTCCAACTGTCAGTGAGGAGTCTGGTTGCCAGAACTTCAGCAAAAATGACTAAGTGTGTGAATAGTAGAAAGATGCATAGGTGATCATACGAACACACACTCGCATGACTTGATGACAAAACGACCAAACCATCCAGACACACATGTTCAACATGATTGACTAGCAGTGCAAGTGATGAGCGCAACACTCGTGATTGATCATTCATAATCGAGACGACACTTGTGCAACAATGAATGTGACTCTGTGTGTGAGTGCGACAGATACTTTCATGGCGAACACAATAAACACATACGAAGCAAAGACTTTGAGCATAACCAGAATGCAAGCATGATTTAGACATCAACATGCAGAGAGTTTAGTGCAATAAACAAGCAAGGCGAATGTAAAGACTCACACGATCTCATGGAATGAACCTGAGTGTGTGCAGTCATCAAGTGAAACTTCTCCAAGGGAGGCTCCGAAATGGGTGAATGCTAAAATTTTGGAGGGTGGTTGTAGCCGCTACAACAAGTGGTTAGGGTATGTTGAAACCTATTCAGGCATTCTCCTAGACCATGTTAGCTCCCTCGGTGGCACCAAGGAGACAATAGTTGTGGTTGCTTCAGATTCCTCGAAGTCCAAATGACGAGTTCCTATTCGTTTAGTTTATTCAATCACTTATGTCATTTTTTTATTTTCTAGTTATACTATAGATCAGGTTGCTTAGTCCTATAGTGAAGGTTTTTTGTTGTTTTGTTGAACTTTCAAAAAAATCATTTCTAGATGTTGCAAAAACTATGGTTCTGATATTTGTCTTGTTTCCCAAGTGCGAGACCAAGACAAACCCCAAACTGCTTTAGTATTTCTCGTTAAGGATTGTAATATAAAATTTAATTTACAAAAAAATATAGGGATGGGACCGCTTAGCTAGACTATATCGAATATGCCTATAATAGAATGTGTGTGTAAGGTGATGGTATTCCATTGTGGCAAGTATGGGGAAGTCAATAGGATTACAGGAGCATATAATTTTCAATGTCGAATCACTTAATTCATTAATATAATTGATAATCAATAATAATAATAAAAGGTTGAAATCATGTATTAATTCAAATTGCTTGTATAGTTCTATAATGAACATGCAATGAAAGGAAAAAAATACTAATGTGGAGAAAATATCTTAGGAATTTATTTACTTGTGGAGATTCCTTGTATTCATGTTCCTAAATGCAAGCAAGTTGTGATGGGTTGTGCAAGCACCTGTGAATATGGTAAATATTGGCGAATTTTGGCAACATATACTAGCAAATTTTGGTATTTTTTTAATTGAAAATTTCCCGCTCAATTTTTTTCATATCATATCATATTCAAATTCAAATTTTGTAACTATGGTGTAAGCCACATGCACTTATGGAATACTTTGTTGGTTGCATTTATCACAAACCATGATTCAAGCTCAAATGAAGAAGATGAGGGAGCCCACATGCCTATCATTGTTAGATTGATAAGAGTCCAAATAAACGCTTTAATTTGTTTGTGTTCAATAGAGAACCTTCATGCAAAGCTATTACTTCTCGTGACTTATTAGGTATGCAAGAATATTCTTGATGTGTTTTCTTATTACTTTGAGGATTTTTTGATTGATAAGAATGCATAGTTCTATTGTGTTTTATGGGTAAAGTCCCTTAGCATGTCATTACAATTCAAAGAATTCCTTAAAATTCCTTGAACTCACTTCTAAGCCTATGAGTAGTATTGTCTACCATAAAACTTGAATATTGGCCCATGTGATCATGTGAAGGACTAGACACCTAATCCAAATATCCCTAGCTAGTCGTCGCGCCTGACTTCCAGTTATTTCAATTTATACCCAACCATCTCTTTGGTATAATGCTACATCAACTATTAAATCTCAATCTAAATTCTTCGTGATGAATGTTCTTTCATTTAACCTTCACACTTGAGAGGGCACATCTCAAAGTTGACATGTATAAGGCCCTCAAAAAGTGTGTTCATTTGAGTTGAAGATGATATGTTTAAATTATTTTTTGATTATATGAAATTGCATAGTACATGTTTTCAATCTTAACGCCTGTAATATAAGATTCTAAATTGCCTTCTTATGGTCAAGCTTGACTTAACTCAACCCCAAGCCAACCAAGCAACTTAAGCTCAACCAACTTTACAAGTTAATAATAAGATTGATGTTATGTGGGTCCTAGTGGTGTGGAGAAACTCATTGTTGAGTAAATTTATCATAATCAAAAAGTATTATTGCTAATAATCCCTCGTCCTAAAGCATGTTTGCCACAAACAAGTCCACAACTTAGCTACAGTTAAGGAGTGTGAGAACCCCCTTTGGTCATCCCACCATGTAACAAAGAATTGGTGAAGCTTATATGGCTATGAATATGGATGCCTAATTATGTGTGTATTCACAGGTATGCATATGTGTTATGTTGTTTAGTTGAAATGTTCATATAAACACCTTGTTAAACTTAACTTGTTATATTAAATACATTATTGTAAGCAAACAACCCAAGGCCATGACTACTTTGCCCAAAAGCACTTCCAATATGATGGGTGTACTAATATTGAGATACCTTTTATGATTAGTTTTTATATAGTCACAGTCATGGCTCTCATCTAAGTATAGCTACAATAGTCATCCTTGATTACATAAGAGTGTGCATTAACATAGAACTTGCATACTAGCTAAACACGGTTATGATTCAATAAGAGGGATGGTAATAATGGTAAAAAATGATATAAAACCTAAGTTTGGTCCTCAAATTAGAATTGGCTCCTTAAATCAAGGATAGTATGGCCTCAAGGGGAAATCCAATAACCTTAGCTCTAAATGGACTATAATTAGGCACCACGGAATATCATCCTAGAGAGGGATGGGGAAGGGTCACTAAGAAATCTATATAAGCATCCCTCCTTCATGAGTTAGAAGCATTAATTCAGTAATGCTAAGATCACAATGTCTTATTTAATTAAGAGACTTGGGAAGTAAAGGAACTATGCCCCACTTTATATTCATTGATTAGATTTTGTAGGGGTTTATGCCTTGGTGATAGTCCAATATTATAATTATGGGCATTCATTATCTCTCTTTGGAAAAGTCATTGAAGTTCGAGGACATTGATCCACACACTACAAGGAGAAGATGGTGAGGGCCGTCAATCTTTATAATTGTAAGAAAAGTTAACAAGAGCTAAGAAATCCAATGATTCATGCAACTTTGGGTAACAAATCTAATGGAGGCCAAAACCCAACAAACTGTGTGCCATTTTCACAAGTGCATTTTTTCATTCTTTAGCACTTCGGGCATTTAAGTATTGAGAATGATTGGCAACAATTGAGTCCTTTCAGTATTGAGAGTGACTCAGTAATTTGAGCCTTTAAGGGCATTACTAGTTTGGTGTTGACATTGGGATGGAAGGAATAACTAGGCATATGAAATATGTTTGTCACATGGAGTGATGAAAATACTAAGGTTGCATAGCTCCATCCTTGAGTGTTTTGACATCTTGGGACAAGTACACCATATCATAATATTCTTATTGTATTATCAATGATTCATTACTTATGCATTGTATTTATTGCATGCTTGTGTTTGTATTTGGTTTAACTAATTTGAAAAAATATGTTAGATATCATTTTATTAATTTGTCCAAGTTTTCTATATTGCCAGCGCAAGGCATTACAAATAGTTATAGGTCAAGGGACAATGATCCATGAGGGTTTTCCAAATGTAAATAATAATTTCATATCATTTAATATCAACATTGTTATATCATTTACAATTTTCATTTTGTTTGTTTGTTTATGTAATGCAACTTGAGGTGATCTATGGGGCACTTCTCCTTTGTGAGTACCAAATATGCCTAATGAACTAATATTCTAGAGTATTTGGAAAATAAAGATATATATTTAGCCTCAAGGGTTAGCTCAATTGGTCGAGTTCCCATCATTAAAGCACCTTAGTTATTGAGAGGTCACAGGTTCAATTCTCTCGACACTCTCGGGGCTAGGCTCTATGGTTGAGATGACAAGAAGTGATCCCTTTAGGTGGATCTTCCTGGTACAAATATTTTTGTGGATGTAACGGTGACCAATCTTCGGAGTCTCTGAACCACATAGAGAAATATAATAATAAAGGTATTCATTTAGGATTAATAATAATATATAAATGTATGAGAGAATGATACGATAGTTTACAAAGGAAATGGCATGACCCAAAAGGCAGACAATAGTGGTTGGTGACTGAAAATGGTGAGGAATAGAGGAAAAATAATTAAAATCAGTTGGGTCATAGCTATACATGTGAGGCATCTTTACTTACAAAATATCCTCCTCAAAGTCTGTTCATGGTTTTAGGTTGTTTGGGTTATTATGGCAAATTGTGACAACTCTAAGGTGTAGAGGGTTGAGCGGAGCTCCAGAACCCTAATCATGGCGGAACCTTAGGTTTTTTGGGCAACTAATCTGAGGTTTTTCTAATAGTGAAAGAGTGCTGGAATTCGCAGGATGGTTTTGCACACGAGTCTGACCGTGGGTTAGGCATTCTATTGTTTTTTGACCTCTAACATCGGGCCTGTCGGTGGATATATTATTGTTGTTTTGTGGAATATCGCCCGTGGTTTTTCACAACTCCGTTTTTACACAGCAGCCTGCATCCCCCTGGTCATACGACGGTCAAATATTTCTGTCGGTTACTATGTTGAAGAAGACCTCATGGATTACGAGGAGGACCCCATGCTAGAACAAGAGATTTGGACTCATCAAACTACCCCGGTCATAGGCCCCTCGCAAAATAAACCGATTCAGACTACAGCTGTTGTTCAGACACCGCAACACCCGCCCTCCTCCAGAAAATGGAAACATCCTGCTGTCAACGTTGAGGACTTACCCGGTTTGGAATGTCCCCCCCTCTCTCTGACCACTCTGAATCTCCTTGGCACCAGTCTTCAGGCTTCTCCCACCTTTAACTCCCCCTTGCCTTACCCCCCGCATCATACCCTACCTTATCCTCCGCAGCATTCCTTGCCTATGAACCCTCCCTCCATCTCCTTGGCTCCGGCTGGCCCTTCCAACCCCCCGCTTCCTGCACAATCGTTCATTCATCCGGGCTCAGGCAGCTTCAACCCTCATTCCCCGATTCGCTCTGGTTGCTTTAGCTCTCCAATTCTGAATCCTCGTCTTGCTTTATCGGCCCAGCATAGCTCCTCGGAACCGTGCATAAATTTGCTCAGAGACTATCCTATAGGTCGGCGCACGGACAAGCTGAAAAGGGGTCAGTGCCTCAGAGCAGTGGATACTGATATTAATCTGACTTTTGGTGAAGACGTTCCTATGGCGGATGTTATGGACATGGCGAGGAAAGTTCTAGTTGGCCGTGTAAGAAAGGAACTACACTATGGAGCGTCTGCGTCAATGGACCATGTAGATATGGGGTTCTCTACTGAAAGAACTTCCAGTAATTAGGGTTTTGGCCAGAGGATGGTTTGCCCTCTGCTTTAATAGTGAGGAGTACACGAAATGGATATTATCGCGCTACTGGTATATTGAGCTAGCTCCAATACTATTGAAGAGATGGGATCCACTTTTCGATCCGAAGCGTGAACAATTAGGAACAGGGCCTATTTGGGTCAGACTACCCGGTTTGCCCATGCAGTTTTGGATTGCTCAGGTGTTTAAACGTATTGGATATGCACTGGGGACTTACCTTGAGCATGACCAATCCTACGAAAAGACTGGCATTATGACTATGGTGAGGATTTTGGTACATCTTGACACTAGGGCAGTGCTTGAAGAAAAATTCACTCTACACAGGAGACACTTCTCGCACAAACAACTTCTGGACTGTGAAGGAGTCCCATTTCACTGTAGGAGGTGCCATAAAATGGGTCACCTATACAAGGATTTCCCACTGCTTTCTTCGGTGACTACAGAAAACTCGTGGGGGACAAAGCAACAGATCTCTAAAGAGCTGAACAAGGGACAAGAGAAGCAAGGAGAGCACCAACTGAGGCGGCGGTGGGCGCTACACAAAAGGCAAAGAACCGGCGAAAAGCTCCGACCTCACCTCCTCAGACTCGCTCCAAATCAACTGCAGAAGCACCTTCTCTCCCGGGTATTGGATCTTTCCTCATAGCCTCTGTATTTTTTTCAAATGTTATGTTTACTACTCTGCATATATCTTTGCATACCCCCTCCTCTGCACATTGCTCTATCCCCTCCATCCCTTGCTCCATCTTTCCTCCCCCCCCAACTTTCTCCACTACACCTACTTCCCTCAGGGATTTTTCCACTCCCCCTTCACACAATTCCTCCCCTTCTGGGATGGGATCCCATCCCTACAACCTCCGATCCAGAGCTCGACCTAAGTCCCTGCATTTAGGGTTGGGTCTTTTCCTCGGACGGACCAAGAAACATAAACCTACTAGAGGGTGCCCATCCATGATCAAAACTGCCATCAAGTCGGCGGTAGCAGATGTCACGAGGGGCCGTCAATCCACCATTGAAAGGGCACTTAGAGAAATTGATCCCTCTGCCCTTGTCTCCCCATGATTTGGCTCTCCTACAACTACAGGGGATTAGCCAGCTCCAAAAAGAGATTGGCTCTCAAGAGGCTTTTAAATGGTTCCAACTGTGACATCCTCTTCCTATCGGAAACCCTTGGCACTTCTGACACCATTATCGGAACCCTCCACACTATCCTGTTGGGCTGGGTTTTTTAGGGCATGGATGCCATTAGAAGATCTGGAGGCCTAGTAATAGGTATAAACCCTAAAGTTGTCAAGCATATATCCACCTGGGGCGAATTGGGTTTCATCGGAATGGACATTTTTGTGGGTGAGCTCGATTACCAGTTAAAAGTGATTAACATATATGCCCCTATTGAGAATAGAATTGCGTTTTGGCACAACTTGTTGGAACATAATCTTGTTTCAAGCACCACCATTATTAGGGGGGACTTAAACTTTTCTTTGGGAATGGAGGAATCCTGGGGACATCATTCTCAGATTGAAGCTATTTCGGATCAGATGAGCACTCTACTGGATACTTTCAAACTAGTAGATGTTCCTATGAACAAGAAATTGCCCACATGGCATAACAAGAGGACGGGGGATGTTGCCCTAGGTCAGAGATTGGATCGGTTCTTGATCCACGAAGATCTCCTCTGTAACCTTCCCCTATATAGATAATGGGTTGGTACTGGAGGATCTTCTGATCACCTACCCATATTTCTACAAATCTTTGGACCCTCTAAAAAGCCTCATGCCCCCTTTAAATTCTTTACTGTATACCTGAAAGATCCAGACTCCATCAATCTGGTGATTGAGTTCTGGAGAGCAGAACCCCCTTTTAGGGTGCAGAGAATGGCTGCGGATTTCTTTATTCGACTTTAAAAACTTAGGACTATGATAGAGGAATGGTCAAGGAGGAAGAAGTTGAGAGATGAACAACATCTTAAAGACATAGAATTACAGATAGCCCGACTCACAGATGAACAGGGGCTTGGATTCTTATCGGATGATACAAAACTACATCTGATTAATCTGGAGAACCAAAAGATAAAGATTCTACTTGAAAAGGAAGAACAATGGAGGTTGAAAAGTAGAGCCATCTGGCTACAAGCGGGAGATGGAAACACTAAGTTCTTCCACAATTTTTCCAACGGTAGAAAGGCCACCAACACTATTTGGCAACTGCCCTGTGAGCCAGATGGATGGGCCTCTACACACCCTCAATTAGCCAGGTTGGGGAATACCCATTTCAAAAGTCAATTTACAGCGCCGACAACCATCAGTCTTCCAGACATCATAAACTTGGCTGGTCATTTTCCTAGGTTTGTGGATCTGGATGCAATAGAGGATTTGATACAACCGGTCACCATGGAGGAACTGGAAGGAACTCTTAAATGGTTCAAGAAGGACAAGAGTCCTGGCCCGGATGGCTAACCAGTGGAGTTCTACTCAGCTTTCCTGGAGTTGCTGGGACAGGATCTGCTGGTGGTCATTCAAGAAAGCGTAATTACTAGACACAACCATCCCCCCATAAACTTCTCCTACTTGGCCATGATTCCTAAGACTGATTCACCAACCTCTTTTAATGATTTGAGGCCCATATCCCTTTGCAACTATCTATATAAAATCATTTCTAAAATCATAGCCAACTGCATCAAGCCCATATTATCTAACCACATCTCTCAGGAGCAATTTGCTTTCCTCCACCATAGACATATTCAGGATGCCATTGGCACACCCCAGGAAGCCCTTCACTCCATTAAGCACAAAAATCTCAAGGGATTCACTCTAAAAATAGATCTGTCAAAGGCTTTCGACAAAGTGAATTGGCTTTACATCAAGATGATTATCACTCATTTGGGGTTTCCCCCTGCTCTCACCAACTGGATCATGGGGTGCATCTCCACTGTTTCTTTTGCCATTCTCATTAATGGATCTGCAACTCCATCCTTTTATATAGATAGAGGTATAAGGTAGGGATGCCCTTTATCACCACTACTTTTCTTATTAGTCATGGAAGGATTGAGTAGGCTCATTGCTTCAGAAAAAAGAAGAGCGGGCCTCAAAGGACTAAAAATCATGGAACAATACTATCTGACACATCTACTATTTGAAGATGACATCTTGATTTTTTTTGAATGGGAGTGTCCTGGACACCACTTCATTGAATGAGTTACTAAATCTATTCTGCAATGCCACAGAGAAAAATCCACCATTTCTCTTACTAAATGTACTCAACATGAATCTCAGTTAGCCATACAAAATTTTCCATTTCAAGTTACTAATTTGATGGAGGGGCTCAAATATCTGCGTTTCAGACTAAAACTAGATGGATACAAAATTGCCAACTGGATGTGGCTCATCACAAAAGTGGAGAAGAGAATAAGTTGTTGGTGTCACAGGTTCCTCTCTAGGTCCGGCAAACTAATCCTTATCAGATCAGTTCTCGAAGCCACCTCGGTTTACTAGATGTCACTAGCCTAGATTCCAAGAGGGATCCTTCACAGAATTCAACAAATCTGTAGCAAATTCCTCTGGAATGGAAGAAAGGAGGGCAAACCGTTTGCCTTGGTTAAATGGACCAAAATTGCTACTCCAAAGAAGTGGGGAGGATGGGGACTTAAATTACTTCCAGCCTTTGCTAAAGCCTTGGCAGCAAAACAGAGGTGGTTACTACTAAAGCAAAAAAGTCTTTGCGTTGAGGTTATTCCACACAAATATATCTGGCCATCTACTATCATAGATTGGATCAGAAGTCCATCTTGGAACAGGAAAGGCATTTTGGTGATTTGGAGGGCCATACTCAATTCAATCCCCATTATCAAGGAAGGCTTACTATGGAAAATAGGCAATGGAGCCTCAGCCCGCATTGGAATTGACCCATGGTCGGGCAGTGGAAATTCCCATCAACTACCAGTTGGGCTGATAAATCACCTAAATAGCAGGGGCATAAAGTTTCTTGGACAGATTGGGGATCAACAGAATACAACTTTTCATACACAAGCTTAGTTGACCAAACAACACTGACACATACCAAATGAATGGAGTAGAACATGGCAAATCTATTTATAGGCACTCACAAAATCTCATGTTAGATTAAAGAATGTAGAGGATGAACTTATTTGGGCACACTCAAAATCTGGACAATACTCATCTAAACAGGGCTATGACATAATCATTGCAAATATAAAACCGGAGGCCTTAAGAAGCTGTTGGGTTACCTTATGGAAATTAAAAGCTCCACTGTGTACCAAACTGTCGACGTGGAACATTTTAGAAAATAAGATCCCCACTGGATCCTATCTAAAAAGGAGGGCTTTTTTGGGTCCTACCTGGTGTGTCCTATGCCTCCAAGAAGAAGAATCGACCCAGCACCTTTTCCTCACTTGTCCGACCACCAGGAGCATTTGGTCTCAGGTCCTACGAACACTAAATATGACTATGAATTGGCAGCGGGTTGATATTACAACAGCTTGGGACCTCTGGTGGAGTACTACAGTGGGGGAGAAAACTAAAAACCTTCCCCTACTTGTTTCATGGTACTATGGCTCAAGAGAAATATCAAAATCTTTGAAGACAAACTAGTAAACTGGAACCTGCTCCCTCCGCAAATTTGTGTTGCATTTGAAGAACTTCCAAATGATGATAGCCAAAAGAGACCTAGAATTATTCGGCGGGAACAGATAAACAGATGAATACCTTGGACCTATTTTGATGGTGTTGCCCAACAGCATGGTTGTGAGGGTGGCATATGTTTCTACCTATCTGAAGCACACTACTTCCAGATTTGTATGGGACTGGGACTAGGCACTAATAATCATGCTGAATTGATATCATTACGCCATCTGTTATACTTTGCCATTCTGAAACATTGCCGAAATATTCAAATTTATGGAGATTCAAAGATTGTGACTGATTGGTTTAACAACACAGCTATTTGTGCTGCTTACTCTTTGAGAACTATTATGGAAGAAATTGTTTTTTTCAAAACATTCTTTGATCAGATTTCTGTATCTCACATCTACAGGGAAAGAAATGAAATTGCTGATAGGCTATCGAAAGAAGCGACGCATCGCCCTCTAGGAGAGTGGATGATTGCCGAACATACACCTACAGGAATCTATCACTATTTTAACAGGCCATATATAGATGGGGGACTACCGAGGGGCAACAGCCTCTAATTTATCAGCACTTTGATTTTGTACTTTATTGAAATTTTGCACTGTATATATACAGATTGTAAATAGGGACATCTACACCTATGTGGGTGAATTTTGAACTTTTTATTGTGGTCTTTGAACCAGCATAGTACACCCTTTGGGTTTTACTGTATATACTAGTTTTGGACAGTGGACAAACAACCACGTTTACAGCATATGCCTTCAGGCATCCACAACATGTAATTTCTCCTTTGAAATTATGAATTTTTTTTACGGAAAAAAGAAATAGTTTACAAATCAAGGCCATATATATATACCTAGGTAGGAGTGCCTTTTCGTGAAGAGTCACATCATTTTGAATTTTCATTATTACTAATTATTGTTTAATAATATTTATATTTTTATATTCTTTACATTGTCTTCCCCTTAAGATATGTTTAGCCCTAAAAGCATGTTATACTTTAGTTTTAATTAAAAGAGAGTCAGAAAAACAATATGGGAGAATTCAGGAACAAGACTACTTTAGTCAATTGAGTAGAATAAAGCACTTAGGTGATATTGAATATCATAATTTATAATTTTAGGTATTGGCCACAAGGGTGGATAACATAAGTGATGAACACTTGTTGGAAGCTTACTTGGGTGGATTAAAAGAAGATATTAAAAAAGAGTTTTTCCTAAAACATCTTAGAAATATTATGGAAGCTATGCAATTTTATTATCATATTTAAGTAAAGAATAAGGCTACACACAAGTCTACCATTGGAGCATATGCACGAAGCTGAGATTGTTTCGGGTTTCTTGGGGCAACCCAATCTCTACCTGTGATCCAAACTTAAATAGGAATGCAACAAATTACATATATAACCATAAATATAGAGATGCAACAAAAATAATGCCTAATTTCATTAATATCAAATACTGAAAAATGCTTACAAACATAATGGAAATAAAACTAGCTTGGGTGATGGTAGCTTATCTTGAGAAGAGATGTGACAGCTACATGCCTCTAAACCATGTTTCAATGAATATCAATGGCCTATTTATTATTTAACAACAAGGGAAAACCCTAAACATCCAAAACCCTAAACCTAGGAGATGGAACACCAAGAGTTTGTGGGCCTCGTTGGGGTTAGTTGGGTAGCCAACTTCTCGGGGTCGTAATTTGGTCATATTATCTCTGTTTGGCGTGTACGATACCTTGTTGGAAAGATTTCATTGAGTACCACAGGATTTGCGCAAGGCCTAGCCTATGGCTATGGGCCTACTGCAAACCTAAAAAAAACAACGTTTAGGGGGTCAAAACTACTACGAATGTTCAGGATTCGAAAAACTGCTAAAAATTGTAAATGCTGCAATAAACAAGGAAACAAATGAAACCAAATGGAGGTATAGGTGGAAAAGGTGGGTGGCCATTAATATCCACCTAGATCATTCCTCCCTCCTTAGGAAGCAATGGTCCCCATTTGCATGTCGAGCTTCCATGAGGTGAGGAAATTTCTGTTGAACCTGGTCCCTGGTGAACCACTTGCCCTGGTGAAGGAGTTGCACTGCTTTGACAACTCGATATAGTTGGATCCACTGTTATCGAGTGTTCTTGATTTTTGTGCCTATGATCTGATTAGTTGTGTCCTATTCCATGCATTTTGGGTTTAGCTATGTTGGTGTGAGTTGTTCTTCAATGTCGGATGTGTCCAACAACGGTGGAAAGTATGGCCGCAAGTGGTTTACATTGAACACTAGGTGCATGCCAAGGAAAGGTGGAATCTTGAGCTCGAAGGTATTGTCCCCTACAACATTAGTGATGGTGTATGGCCCATATTGAAGTGGGTGAAGCTTGTGGTGGGGTCCAGCGAAGCGCTCCTTCTGTAAATGTAGCCAAACTTTGTCTCCCACCCGAAACTTGTGCGACACCTAATATTGATCATGACACTACTTGTACTTAGCATTGACTCTGTCCAATATATCATGGACCTGCTAGTGGATGTGTTGAATCCACTCAATGAAGCTATTAGCCATGTTGGTTTCGGACTAGACGTGAGTCAAATTAGCTTGAGTGGTTGCAAATGGTATGGCCACATCAATGGGACATAATGGTTGAAATCCCAGCCCTACCTGAAATGGGTTATGGCCTATCGAGTTATGGAGAGCTCTGTTGTATTTGTGCTAGACATAGGGGAGGATTTTATCCCATGTACATGGATGCTTCGAGTTTTACATGTGCAAAATGTGTATGTTCATCCCATTGACGAACTCTATTTGGCCATCAGTTTGGGGATGGAAAGTCGTGGATTTAGTAAGTTTGGTATCTAGCATCGCCCAGATACTTGACCAAAATGCACTTAGGAATTTATTATCCTGATTTGAGACAATGGACTATGGGATCCCAAAGTGTACCCACACTCGCTCAAATAAGAGCTTAGTAGTGGCCTCTGTTGTGATACTCTTCTTACAGACTGCCATAATGGCCATCTTAGAGAATCTGTCGACGACCACGAAAATGCAGTCGTTGCCATGCTTAGTAGAAGGAAGGCCTGACATGTAACCCATGGAGATGGATTCCTAAGGTCGACTAGGAGTAGGCAGAGGAGTATATAGGCCTTACTTGTTGATGGTTGGTTTGGCATGGTGCAGGCAGTGCTGGATCAAATGTACTTCCCAACGTCTTGACTAAGGTTCGGCCAATAAAAATACTTCTACAGTACTACCATTGTTTCCTCTTCTTCGAAATGTCCAACGACTTTACTGTAGTGCGCCTCCCAAATCATCTTGGCATGCTCGTTTGCAGGAACAAAGATGTGTCCCAAGTGGCATAACAATGCATCATGGAGGTGAAAATTTGGAACTTGCTTACCTTCTAGGAGTGTATGGTATGTGTTGTTGAATTTTGGATTGCTCTTATAAAGATGCATCCACTCCAAAGTCTCGTGCCCACAGGAATCGAGCATAGTGATCAACATCATGACTAGTGGTCGGTTGAGGTAGTTACAGCATTTTTGGTGTTGCCCTTCTTGTACTTAATGTTCAAATGGAACTATTGCAAGTATGTGGACCATTTCTAATGTCGACCGTTATGCAACTTTCCTTGCATCAATATGAACTACAAGGGTCAGTGGTCTATGTGGATGACCGTTTCCTTCCCCATAATGTAATGCTTCCATTGATGATAGGCCTACATAATGGAATACATTTCTTTGTCATAGGTGGGATACTTTCAAAATGTGTCTAAACGTGTCTCACTATGGTGAGCCACTGGATGCCCCTACTGAGTAAGAACTGCACCAATAACATATTCAGAGGCATTTATCTCAATCTCAAATGGTTGTTGTAGGTCTGGTAATGTGAGCACTCGTGTAGAGCAAAGGTGATTCTTCAACTCAGAAAACGCCTTATATTGGGTTTTAGACCAAAAAAACTTTGCTTTTGCTCTGCCCTTGGTGACTTGACTTAAAGGCCAAGTGATACGAGAGAACCCTAACATGAACCTGCGGTAGAAATTAGAAAGACCCAAAAAGTTTCGGAGTTCTATTAGAGTGGTTGGGGTTGGCCAATCTCGAATGAATTATATCTTGGTTAGGTCCACATGCACACCCTACTCATTAGTGATGTACCCTAAATATTGAACCTGGGTCATGCTAAAAGTGCATTTCTCCAAATTGGCACACAACTTGTGTTTTCGCAAGGTTTGGAGGACTTGTCGAATATGGTGGAGGTGATCTTCCCAACTTTGGTTGAAGATCAAGATGTCATCTAAATACATCACCGCGAATGCATTGGTGAAGGGTCAGAAGATGTCATCCATCAATCTCATGAAGGTTACGGGGGCATTCGTCAACCCAAAAGGCATGACCAACCATTCAAAAATGCGCTCCTTTGATTTGAAGGCAATTTTCCACACATCAGAGGGTTCAATAGGCACTTGGTGATAACCTGGCTTCAAATCAATCTTGTTGAAATATTTGGCCACCTTGAGCCAGTCTGGGAGGTCCTCAATGTGTGGGATTGGGTACCTATTTCGCACAGTGATCTTATTCAATGCCTAATAGTTAATATAGAGTCTCTAGGTCCCATCCTTCTTTTGTACCAATACAATTAGGCTCCCACAGGGTGATGAGCTTGGCTTGATGTGCCCTTCCTAGATCACGAGGAAAACAAATTTCTTGGTCTATGAAATGATCTTACTCCATTGCTTTGCAACGATCAAAGAGATGGAGGTAGGTGGGGCTACCTCTAGTATCCTGTACAACTTATTGCCCAAAGTAATAATTATAGAGCGAGGTCTAAACTCATACAAAACATTTCGCTTCCACAAGTATGGTTATCCTAATAATACGTCATAGACTTCAAGAGGGGCAACATCACACAGTACCTCATCCATGAAGTGCTTGTTGTTGTAGGGAAGGCGACATTCTTGGCTGACACAGAGATCTCTTCCTTTGTGAAGCCACTTGGTGGTGTACGATTGCGATGTGTTGTAGTCAGTAGGCCCAATCGTTTCATTACCTCTATTGAATTGAGGTTATTTTTGCTCCCATTGTCGACAATGAACTTTAGTGGAGGACCCTTCACCCACATCTGTGAGTGGAAGAGGCATCCCCCCTCCTCTGGATCTTCAAGCTCATTCTTTTGGATATTAGTGATGGCTACGATGGCACTGGGCTCCGCATCAATGATCTGCTTCCCTTTGTCATTCCCCTTGTCAGGTCTTGACTCAAAGTTGGAACATGCGCCTGATTCAGAAGCCTTCAGCTCGACCAACAGTGACTACTTGGCCCGACACTCGCTCGTGTTGTGAGTGGAGCTCTTATGGAACTCACACCATTTTCTCGTGTGCTTCTTTGGCTTCGTGGTGTTGTTCTTTTATTGTGTCTTCAACGGCTTTTCCTAAGTTGCCCCACCTTAGCTTTGTCCTTTGCTCCGCAGTTTTGGGTGCCTTTCCCTTGCTTTAGATTTGTAGATCCAAAGTCTCGCTTCTTCTGTTTGAACTTCTACTCAATCTTGAAAACGTATTGGTATGTCGTGCCGAGCGAGGAGATGTCCAAGAACTCCATCTTGTCCTAAATGTACATGTGTAGGTAGTCACGGTACTTTATTACCAAACGTCACTCAAAATCCTTGATACCCAACTTCATGCGAAGGGTATGAAAAACATTGGTAAACTCTGGCACGTCTTGGTCCCTTCCCTGCTACAACGTGGTCCACTTTATGTATTTATACTCATAGCTCTTTACAGGGTAGTATTTCTCCTTGATGGCATCCTGGAATGAATTCCAAGTGGGTGCCACTGAAAATAGTGAGGGTGTACTTTCATCCTTCTTCTCACAATAGCTTTCCCACCAATCCTTGACGTGGGGGGTGACTTTGAGAACTGAAAAAGTAATCTTTTCCTGGCTGGAAAAATCATGAACAAAAAAAATACCCTTATAGCATATTTAACCATTTATCTATGACGCCCGCATCTACTAACCTTCAAATATGGGGATGTCAAAGTTTACTTGTACTTTAAAGGGTGTGGCGCTTCCAGAGTAGCTGCTAGAATAAGATGCGTCACCTTTGGGTAGTCACTAAAGGATCTGAGCAAAGTTGTCCATCATCGCATTCCTTTATTGCTTGAGGGCTTCTTCGAGCAAGATTTTGAAAGGATATCCTGCCCCCTCGTCTTTCTTCTCCTCTCCCATGGGAGGTCATCGATATTTGCGAGTTTGGTCTTGCAAAGGTTCAACCAGTTCAAGCCCTAACTCCTTATATCCCGACCTCATTGGGGACATGCAAAGAAAAACAGAGAAAGAGCAGACCGCTCTGATACCACTTATCCAACACTGATCCAACCTTAAACAGGAACGCAACAAATTACAAATATAACCATAAATACATAGATGAAACAAAAATAACACTTCATTTCATTAATATCAAATACTGAAATATGCTTACAAACAAAATGAAAATAAAACTAGCTCGAGGGATGGTAACTTATCTATGAGAAGAGATGTGGCAGATACATGCCTATGAACTGTGTTACAATGAGACTCAAGGGCCTAATTATTATTGAACAACAAAGGAAAACCCTAAACAACTGAAACCCTAACCCTAGGAGATGGTACACCAAGAGTTTGTGGGCCCCATTGGGGTTAGTTGGGCAGCCAACTTTCTAGGGTCATAACTTGGTCATATTATCTCTATTTGGTGCGTGCAATATCTTGTTGAAAATATCTCTGTGAGTACTATAGAATTTTTTGCAAGCCCCTGCTATTGGATTGTTGCAAACCTCAAAAATATGTCATTTAATGGGTCAAAATTGTTGATCTGGATCTTGTCAGCTACCAGAATTAGCCAAGATATTTTACTTCTGTGATGTTATCAGAATTCCATGTGAAATAACATAAAACAGCCACATGTGCATGCAGGAAAGGAAAGAAATCATAACAAAAACCATCAAATCATTAACACATTGATAATGAAGTTCACCTAGTATGGGTTACGTCTTCGGGCCCAGTTTCAAGAGTGTGGAGGCCTCTTCATTAACGCTGCAAGATGATGATGATGTACATAGTATGTTCTTTGTCATTACAAGGACAAATACCCTCAACCTGAGTGGTGTGTCTCTCCACGAGACATTCTCCCTACATGAACTCTCACTCAAATGGGTCCTCCTCCAATATGAAAAGCTAATACAATCTCACATAATATGGCAAACAAGCATCCATTAACATAATGGTAACCAGGGATCTCAACAATAGATAAATCATCTCAGCAAAACAAGAAGCAAAACATGACATAACTGCATCATATATATCTACTTTCTAAGATTGCCGAAAAATGAAAAGCTCGGCTGCTGAAATGGATTGCATCACTGAATTTATGGCAACGAGTGGTGTAAAATCATCTATAAACTTGTCCAATTCTGACACAGCCAATTTTTGGGCCCTCGGGAATCTTGAAGATTCCCTCAGAGATTATTTTTTGAAGATGATTGAAAAATTCGCTGCTCGGATGAAGATTTTTATCACATGACTACGCTCCTTGTGAAATTATGTGAAGAATGAGTATAAAGTTGACTACATTCTGACACTGGAAAAGAATCAATGTCCAAGGGAATCTTTAAGATTCCACAATATTCTTCAAAGATTTTGTGCTACTTGGCACCAACATATCCATTGCTTAGATGCATATTCTGACTATATGGTTGGAATCCTTGCGAGAAAACATGCAAAAATGACTACAAACACGTCAAATTTTGTCACTATAAAAATTTACCTCCCAAGGAATCTTTTTCGGTATCTTGAGATTCTCCTGTGTCAGGGTTTCGCTCCTCTGACTGGGAAAGGTTCTGCCCTGGTCACAGTTCCATTTAGCTCAAGGTTCTGCCCTGGTCACAGTTCCATTCAGCTCAGGATTTCGCTAGTCAGAACTCTCTCTCTCTCTCTCTCTCTCTCTCTCTCTCTCTCTCTCTCTCTCTCTCTCTCTCTCGCCTATGCTCCTTGCCATCGAATGGCAATGAGTTGAGTTTAAATTGTGAAGGGGCGACGAACTTTACAAAGCCACCACCCTTGGTGCATTGGTTAGGGCGAAGCTTTGTAGGCAGGGAGGTTGTCTCTCTACGCTTCGCCTATGCTCCTTGCCATCGAATGGCAATGAGTTGAGTTTAAATTGTGAAGGGGCAACAAACTTTACAAAGCCACCACCCTTGGTGCATTGGTTAGGGCGAAGCTTTGTAGGCAGGGAGGTTGACATTCATTTTTGGATGATGGTTGGTGGAGGTGCTCGGGAGGCGTGCCAACTAGGTTCAAGCCCTGCCACCTTTGGTGGTATTTCCTTGTGGCATATGCAGGAGGGGTCGTGTCCGGTGGTGGGCGGCCTACCCAACATAATTGTTTATATATATAATACAGGTTGTATGGTCCAGGGGTGGCGGGGTCTAGCCACTTGGCACCCCATTTTAACACATAATCTTGCATCTGGTGGGGTGGCAGGTTCGGTTAAGTTGGCAATAATTTTGCTCACCTGATGGTCGAATTCTATGCATCGGGTCTCAATCAATTTGTAGGATCATTAAAACTGTCCCACTTGCCCACTTTGACCACAACTTTTACTACTTTTATCTTCTTCATACGAACTTAGATTGGAGTGTCGTTCACACCTTTGGAATCAGGGTGATGAACACTTCGATCTGGTCCTAGTTCGAGAGTAATTTGACCACTTGAATTTTGAACCTTCTTTGACCTTTGAGTGTGTATGGAGCCACTTAGATCATTCCTCCCACTGAGGAGCTTTTGTTCCTTCAAAAGCATGAAAATAATTTGCAACTTTCATGTACATTGTTTGCACCACGAGTTTCCTGACAAACCACCCTTCCTTCTCCTTCACCTTTGTTCTTCAGAGTCATAGTCGATGAGCTGACACCTGCATCCTCTGCAAACCTGTAGTAAAATATTTTGCAAATTACATGCTCAATTACATGATCAGTTATGACCCAAGCGTCTCATGCTTGCCACGAGTTTATAACACATACTCTATGGTCAAGTTTAGATCAAAATGGAAACAATACCCCAACTATCAATACAAGGCCAAAACATCATTGTTGCTTAAACAAGTCATGGAAAACACATCATCACTTTTACATTTTAAGTTGCAACACATTATTTACAAAATTAGGCCATGACAAGCTATTGTGTCTAGTAAAACCATCTGTCACTGAACAAAGTGAACCACTAGGACTGTGGCGGATTTGCTTGTTGAACAGTTTCATCGATTGGTTTCTACATGGGTGCTTTGTCCTTAATACGTTCTTTGGATGGAGCCTCCAACATGTGGCTCTTTGATGACCACCTCTGTTGCAATGACTGCAATTCTTCCTCCAAACATGCTTAACTTACTTCCTTCTCTGATGTGGAGAAGGATTTTCACCCCTCATCCTATTTCTTGTTGTGATTCTCTTCTAGCACTTATCAAACACATGGTTATGTAAACCACAAAAAGTACATGTTTTTCGATGCCATGATTTATGTTCATCATTAAAAACAGGATTACAATCAAAATGAACTTTAGAATACTGAGACTTGTTATACCTTTCTTGGTTGTCTCTGGTGAAATTATGGCGATGAGAGCTTGCCTCAGCTCTTTCTCTGCAATGTGCACTGGCATGGGATGATGGTGATGTGTTCCATTCATCTCTTTCCTCGATGGTTTCAATAATGTCTTGGAAGCTTCAGACACCTTTGAGCTCTCTCCTTCGGTGTACCCCAAACCTACAAATAGAGGTCTTTGCGCAACCTCCAATGGCTGAGTCATGCCTTGGCCATTAACACTAAGTCCTCCTCCTTTATAACCCATCTTTGTAAGGAGTCTCATGCCAGTCCTTGCAATGGGTACCTCCACATTTCCAACAGAAATAAGATCATGTGAAGATGAAACTAAAGAAATATCAACATTATTTACCTTAGTTTTCGATTATAAAATAGATGATGATGGCTTCTTTAAGTCTTCGTTGCACTTCAACTCCTCCAAGGCCTCTTCCATGGCTCGTAGCTAAAGCTGTAGACTCTATTTCTCCTCTTTCTCTTCTCGTAGGAATCTCCTCAATTCAACATTCTTTGCTTGAAGACTTTGGCTAATCCCCTCATCTAAATGACGAGAAGACGATGAAGAAGATGAATGTACACTCAAGGGGGTAGATGGAGCATCGTTCTCTGCTCTTTCTTTCTCCTGTTCCTCTCTTGCCATTTTCTTCTCATAAGCTTCATACATTATGTCCACCATTTTTGACATCCTGAGGAGGTCCTCGTACATGTCTTTGCCATCCTCCATTTTATTTCTTGTTGCACGTTAAATTGTTCACACTTGTAATTCACATAAACGAGAAGACCGTTATGATACTAAGCTTGATCCGGATCTTATTAGCTACCAGAACTAACCAAGATATTTTACTTCTGTGATGTTATCATAATTGCATGTGAAAGAACACAAAACAACCACATGTGCAGGTAGGAAAGAAAAGAAATCATAACAACAACCATCAAATAATGAACACATAACACATTGATAACAGAGTTCACCCAGTGTGGGTTACGTCTTCGGGCCCGGTGCTAAGAGTGTGGAGCCCGCTTCATTAATCCTGCAAGATGATGATGATGTACATAATATGTTCTTTGTCATTACAAGGACAAATACCCTCAACCTCGGTGGCTTGTCTCTCCACGAGACGTTCTCGCTACAGGAACTCTCACTCAAATGGGTCCTCCTCCAACATGACAAGCTAATACAATCTCACATAATGTGGCAAACAAGCATCCCTCAACATAATGGTAATCATAGATCTCAATAATAGATACATCATCTCAGCAAAACAAGAAGCAAAATATGATGTAACTGCATCATATACCTCCACTTTCGAAGATGGCTGAAAATTGAATAGCCCGGCTATTTAAATGGACTGCACCACTGAGTTTATGGTGACAAGTGGTGTAAAATCAACTGTAAACTTGTCCAATTCTGACACCATCAATTTTTGGGCCCTCGGAAATCTTGAAGATTCCCTCAAAGATTCCTTTTTGAAGATGCTAGGAAGATATGCTGCTCAGATGAATATTTTGAGCACACCACTACACTCCCTGCGAAATTCTGTGAAGAATGAGTATAAAGTTGGTTACATTCCAACATTGGCAAAAATCTTCCTCCAAGGGAATCTTTAAGATTCCACAACATTCTTCAAAGATTTTGTGCTATTGGGCACCGACATCTCCGCTGCTCGGATGCATATTCGGACTGCATGGTTAGACTCCTGGCGAGAAAATGTGTAAAAATGACTATAAACACGTCAAATTATGTCACTGTAAAAATTTACCTCCCAAGGAATCTTTTCGGCATCTTGAGATTCTCTTGCGTTAGGGTTTCACTCCTATGACTGGGAAAGGTTCTGCCCTGGTCATGTTCCATTCATCTCAGGGTTTCATTGGTCGGAACTTCGCTGCTCTCTCTCTCTCTGCACTCCATTAGTGCTCCTTCTCGTCGAATGGCAATGAGTTGAGTTTAAATGGTGAAGGGGCGATAGAATTTACAAAGTTGCCACCCTTGGTGTGTTCGTTAGGGCGGAGCTTTCGAAGCGGGGAGGCTGACATTCATTTTTGGATGATGGTTGGTGGAGGCCCCAGGGAGGCAGGCCGACCAGGTTGATCAGGTGGGTTCAAGCCTCGTTGGCTCTGGTGATATTGCCATGTGGCATAAGGAGGAGGGGTTGGGTTCCCTTGTGGGTGGCCCACCCAACATAATTGTTTATATGTATAATACATGTTGTATGGTCTGGGGGTGGTGTGGTTTGGCCACCTGCCACCCCATTTTAACAAATTAAGTAGGCAATAATTTCGCCCGCTTGGTGTCCGGATTCCATGCATCGGGTCTGGGTCAATTTGTAGGATCATTAAACCTGGCCCACTTGCCCACTTTGACCATAACTTTGACCAACTTTATCTTCTTCATATGAAATCAGATTGGAGTGTTGTTCGTATCGTTGGAATCAGGGCGGCAAACACTTTGATATGGTCTTAGTTCGAGAGAAATATAACCATTTTGAATATTTAGTGCTCTTTGACCTCTGAGTGTGTACGGAGCCACCTAGATCAACTACTTCGGAAGTTTAGGACCTGAAAAACTGCTAAAAATAGTAAATGCTGCAATAAACAAGGAAATAGATGAAATCGACAGGAGGTCTAGGTGGAATAGGTGGTGGCCACTAATATCCACCTAGATCAACCTACTTGAATACCACACAAGGAAATAGAGGAAAAAAGAGCAAAATGACTATACTTTGGTTCTAAAAAATAAATGGTAAGGGACATAAATGTTAAGAAACATAGTTTTTCACATTGGAAAACAATGATGAAGACGAAATGCAGGCATTTACACGAGGAAATGAGGAAGAAATTCTCAACTGAAAAGAGAAAGAAATAAAGGTCGAACTTGTGCACATCATTAATTGAGACAAGTGCAAAATACCTATTCATGTTTTGGTAGTTTTGTAAGCACCTTAAATCCTAAAGATTGTAGGTTAAGCAAAATGCCATAGTGCTTGTTGGCTCAGATAATACCAAGAACTTCATTGATAATTTTTTAACAAAGTGTCTCATTTTTTTGTATACCCATTGACAGACTTTCAAGTTTTTGTTGCTAATGGAGGCAGTATTGATTGTATGGTAAAATGCAATAACATTAAGTTGAGCATAGGAGAATATAATTTGGAAATGCCAGTGTATGTCATTCCCTTTAGAGGTATAGATGTCATTTTAGGGATTCAATAGTTGAGAATATTAGGTATATTTTTTATAAACCACATGTTAAGCCCCATGTTAACTAAAAAACCCCTTATTAAGCCCTGGATATTGAGTGATTATATTTCTATTGTTATATTGTTATGTAGGATAGAACCCCTCATGGTCTCATTTTATTATGCCTTTTGTCTATTGTATATACACTAAGGTGACCAATTCTTAGGATCATCAAATATAGTATTGTATATTGTGTTCATTGTAAAAGGAGGTCCCCACTCGAAGATAATTGTAATTGTTGGTTTGTTATCATTTTCAAGGTGTAAGAATCATAACACCACAACAAATTTTTCATGAGATTTTGAATTAGAAGGAATTTAATATGAACTCATTTAAAATTTCATAATCTTGGTTTGCTATATTTTCAGAGATATGTACCAAGGAAGTTAGCGTTTTTGAATGCTCCATTTCCATAAATTTGTCTCAAATAGGTTAGTTCAACATTTCCGCAATTTTATTATATATATATATATATATATATATATATATATTATATATTGAGGCTCCAAATCACGAAACCTGGATACATATATATAAGACAACATCTAGTTCAATATCTAGATATCTTGGTTCGTTATATATTTTGCATATATGCTCTAAGGAGATTCCAGGTTCCTGTATGCTTGGATCAAATCAGTCCCAACATGTTAGTTTGGTATTTTTGCAATATATATATATTTATATATATATATATATATATATATATATATATATATATATTATATATATACATTATACATATATACATATATACATATATACATATATAATATATATATATATATATTACATATATATATATATATATATATAATATATATATATATATTATATATATAATATATATATACATATATATATATATTGGCGATGTTTCAAATAATGAAACTTAGGCTATAATAATAAGAAATCTTTGGGAACTTCTAATTCCATTTTCAAGATTTGGTTCGTTATATTATAGAAGTTATACCCTATGGAAGTTAGGGTTTGTGAATAGTCCCAAAATAAATTTTAAACAGATCATCTTTCATAGGTCCCCATAATATTAGTGTAGCCCCTTATTGTTATTGTTGTGCCCATGTAACCCTCATATTATTATTGTTGTGCTCCATATAAGCCCAATATTGTTATTGTGTGTCCTTACATTATTATTTTTATGTAGGCTTTGATTATATTCTGACCCCTTAGACTCCTATATATATCAAGGAGGTTTTTCCATTTGTATAATCAAATAATTGTTCATTTGTGATTTAAAGGAGGTTTTTCCCTCGAAGAGGCTAATTTTCAAGTCATTGATCTATCCTTTCTTCTGTTTTGTGATTTGGTTGCACAACATTTGGTATCAGAGCTTTGGAATATAAGGTTTTGATGCTTCAAAGAGGTCATTTTGGCATTTTCGGTGTAAATTTTTTTCTATGAGCCTTTAGAAGCTGAAATTTTGAATACGTGGAGTCAAAATATTGCTCAACTTCTTGTAAAAATTTCAGGTATTGGTTCGCTATATTTTTTGATATATGGTTCAAATAAATTAGGGTTTCTACATGCTCTAGAGTTTATTCTCAAACAAGTTACTTAGGGAAAATCATCATAACTTTCTCTTCGAGCATTAGATTTGAATTTCATAAAAAGTGACCAAAATCATCCAGAATGCAGTTTCTCGTGTATCAATTTCACGGTCAAATGATGAAACAATGACATGTGGCATCCCATAAAAGTTTGCTCTACTAAACTAGTCCATAATCAAGACATCATGGGAGTTGGCATAACTTTATCTTGAAGAATCTGATCTTGGTATGACTTGTGGAACTGGAAAGAAGACCTATAGGGCTACCACAAGGTGAAAGTTTAGACCTTGTGAGATTGAAAAAAAAAAGATACAACAGTTTAAAAAATGAGCTCATAAAAGCAAAAAAATGGTGTGTAATTTTTTTAAAATTTGCATAACTTTTGTTTGAAAAATCTGTTTGAAGTGTTTCAAAGGGCATAATGAAGCATATATATCATTATTTGATTCCAAAATTCCTCGAGGAAAAAAAAATAAAAAAATAAAACAAAAAAAATAAATAAAAATAAAAAAATGATACACCTAGTAAGCAACCAGTAAACTCTACTATGATGCTTGAATAAGAGGAAGAAATGCAACATGATATATCAAAATTACGAGACCAAGTGCAACAAATTTCACTCTTGCAAAGAGTAACAAAAAATGATTTGGAAGCTAAGATGGATGGTTTAGAAGCAAAAATAAAAGGCAACATGGAAGGTTTGAAATATTGTTTAAAAGCAGACATGAAACTTTTTAAAGTAGAGATGGCGCAATGAATATCAAGTTGGAAGGGTTGACAAAATTTCTCCAAGAAACGCTTCCCAGTGGGGACAAGGTAATCCATGAAAATCATGATGAGGACAAAAGGGATATGAATTATGATTTTAGAGACTCCAAAGTTAGGTTTATGACCCACTACATTCCAAATATAGATATTAGGAAGTTTGATGGCAAGGATCTTGTAACATGGATACTACAAATGGATCAATTCTTTGACCTACATGATGCGTCGCACACATAAAAGGTACGCATTGCATATTTATATTTAGAACAAAATCAGTTTGTGTGGTATCAATGGATTTTTATCGTAAATCAATTGTCACTTTGACAATTTTTGTGGAAGAATTGGTAGCACAATATGAGCATACAAAGAGCAATATCTTCTTTAGCCAATTGATAAATCTCAAACAAAAGGGTTCAATGAAGGAGCACATCGAGGACTTCCAAAGATTGAATATCATGGTAAATGATATTCCAAAGGAGCATAAGATTGATGTCTTCATAAAGACTTTAAAGGATAACATCCAACATAAGGTTCGCCTTTGGGGACCCAATTCATTGGAGAAGGCATTCAAGGTGGCAAGAAAAGTTGAAAGCAAAATTATGGCAATATGGAAGTCTACCACTCAAAACTATAAAGATGGAAGTGTTGTTGCTCCTAGCCTCCCACAACCTACAAGTTTGACACTACAACAACTGGAGGAAAAAAATAGCAAAAGGGCTTTGTTACAATTGTGATAACAAATAGACTAAGGGTCATAAATGTGTTGAGAAGAAAATATTTTAGATAGATTGTGAAGAAGAGGCAGAAAAGGAACAAGAAACATCAAAAGAAGAGTATATACACCAGGAACCAACCCCAGAGAAAAAAGAAATGAATTCGACCATGTCTTGTAATGCATTGGATGAAATTATCACTCCTAAAACTCTCAAGATAAAAGCATATATCAAGAAAAAAAAGTAATATTGTTGATTGATTCTGGTAGTACCCATAATTTTAATCATTGTAAGATAGCCAAAGAATTGAATTGGTTTCTAGATCTAGCACCGTGTGTTAAGTGATGGTTGCAAATGGAGGAACTATGAATTGCTCAAGAAAGTGTCATAATATCAATCTAACCATGGGGGAAATATGTATTGAATAGTCCAATGTTTTCCATTCCAATGGGTGGTGCTAATGTTGTATTGGGATTAATGGTTACAGTCTCCGAGGATAATAGATTTTAATTTTAAAAGACTTTTTCTTGAAATCGTTATGGGAAGGAAAATAAATTGAACTAAGGGGCATCGCAGGGAAAATGGGCAAGATAATCAACAAAGAAAGAACTTTGGCTACGTTGAATTATACCCGCCTCTAGCATTTCTGCAACCATATGTTCAATTTCATTATTTTGGGCATAGGGATATTTGTAAGGTCTAATGTTTGGAGGAATGCTTCTTGGAATTAAGTGAATAACATGATCATGACCAAAAATAGGTGGAAGGCCCTTGCGAGTCTCAAATACGTTGGAATGATTGTCCAATATTTTTTGGAGATCTAGAGAAACAAATGATTTCGATGTCTGAACATCTAGTCATCATAATTGTGCAATTATGCCTCATTGTTCTTTCTTCAAAAGTTTTGTCATGCCATTAGATCTAAAAGAATGAATAGGATAATCTTAAATATGGTACATTCAATGATGTTTTTAAAAAATGTAAAGATGATGTTTTGGGTTGATGTAGTTCTATGTGTTGTGTATATTAAGAATAGGTGTCCATATCATGCTCTAAAAACCAAGACTTCCTATGAAATGTGTTAGTATTTTTTGATGATATACTAATCTACAATAAGTCTTGGAAGGATCATGTTCAACATGTTTACACGGTGCTCAAACTATTGGAGGATAAACAATTGTATGCAAAAACCTCCAAATGTTTCTTTGGGGTATAGGATGTGGAATATTTTGGTCATATTGTATCTCATGCGGGTGTTAAGGCAGATCCTAACAAAATTAAAGCCACCAAGGAATGGAAAATCCCAACAACCCTAAAGCATTTTTGAGGATTTCTCAAGTTGACAGGGTGTTATCTCAAGTTTGTTAAAAATTATGGCAAAATAGCAGCACCTCTAACAACATTATTGAAGAAAGATGCATTTTTTTGGACTCTAGAAGCAACTAAGTCCTTTGAACATCTTAAAGAGGAAACATGCCAAGCTCTGGTTTTATCTACTCTAGACTTCACAAAAACCTTTATGGTGGAACGTGATGCCTCAGGAAATGGATTTGGTGTTGTTTTAATGCGAGAAGGAAGACTCGTTGCTTTTGAAAGTTGTCCAATCAAGGGAAAATATTTACACAACCTATTTATGAGAGGGAAATGTTGGAAATACTACATGCCCGAAAGCAATGATGCCCTTACCAAATGGGAAGACACTTCAAGGTAAAAACATATCATGATAGTTGTAAATACTTTTTGGAACAAAGATTATCTTCAGAAAAGCAAAAAAAATGGGTTGCTAATATGGTGGGTCATGACTTTGAAATCATCTACAAAAAAAGGAGGCAAAATGTTGTTGCAGATGCACTCTCGAGAAGGGATGAGGATGTGGAAGCATTGCTCTATGCCATTTCCATTATCAAACCTGATTGGATAACTGAAGCAAGGGAAGAATGGAAAAATGATAAAGAGGTGTGGACACTCATTGAAAAGTTGCAACAAGATTCCATTACATTTAATATATTTATATGGAAAATGCCTCATTATGGTACAAAGATCGCTTATATCTATGTAAGAATTCCCAACTCAAATAAAAGATTCTTTTGGATTTACACACCTCTCCATTAGGAGGGCACTTAGATTTTGTTAAAACATACCACAGGGTTAAGAAGGATTTTTTTTGGGATGGCCATAAATCTGATATTCAGAAGTTTGTGGCAGAATGTTTGGTTTGGAAACAAAATGAAGTTGAGACAATTAAGACCCCACGCCCGTTAGCCATTCCAAGTTAGCATTGGGAGGAGGTTTCAATAAATTTTATCACAAGTTTACCCTATTATGAAGCAAAGAGTGTCATCATGGTGGTAGTTGATAAACTTACCAAGTGTGCACACTTTTGTGCATTATCTTATCCCTTTAAAGCTAGTACAATTGCTACTGCATTTATGTAAACAATTCAAAAGTTAAATGGAAACCCAAAGATTATTATAAGTGACAAAGATCCCATTTTCATTGGAAATTTTTGGACGAAATTATTTTCTTATCTTGGTACTCAATTAGCTCATATCTCATCTTATCATTCTAAATTTGACGGGCAAATTGAGATAGTGAACGAATGTTTGGAACGATATCTTCGTTGCTTTTTATTTGATAAACAAACACAATGGGTCAATTGGTTACCTCTCACTGGATGGTGGTATAACACTCCTTCCGTATTGCAGTAAAAATGACCCCATTTATGGAACTTTATGGATATCATCCCCCCGTCCATCACATCATCTTTAAGTGAAAATTCTAAGACTCAAGCAGTGGAAGATCACATCGAGCATCAATAACAAGTTCTCCAATTGTTAAAGGATAACCTCACTTTGGCGCAAAATAAAATGAAATAACAATCATATCAACATTGTAGTGAAAGAAGTTTTGACATAGGTGACTGGGTATTTTTACAGTTGCAAACATACAAACAAATGTCCCTCAAGCAAGCTAAGAAGGATAATAAATTATCACCGAAGTACTATGGTCCTTACAAGGTGTTGCAAAAGATTGGTACCATGGAATACAATTTTAAGTTACCTAAATCTTCTCGAGTACACCCAATTTTCCATGTTTCATGCTTAAAGAAGGTTATCGGTGACAAGCTCCTAGTTGCCAGAACTTGAACAGGAAGGAAAAATCATATTGGAGCCTAAAGCAGTCGCGAAAACAAGAATCTGACAACTACGAAATAAATCAATTTCAGAGTATCTCATTAAGTGGAAGAACTTACTTGCTAAATATTCCACATGGGAAGTTGATAATTTTATACAGAAGCATTAAGAATTACTCAAGTGTTGAGGAAAACACTTCTTTTAAAGGAGAAGGACATGTTAGGTCCCTAGAATACTAGTGTAGCCCCTTATTTTTATTATTAGTGTAGCCCCTTATTGTTATTATCGTGCCTATGTAGCCTCCACATTATCATTATTGTGCCCCATAGAAGCCCACTTTTGTTTTTTCCCAGGAAAAAATCATAATTTTCCTTATATTGCAATATTTAAAATTACATGTTAAAGTTGTTGCATATATAGCATATTCCAAAATTGTGGTCCATATGCCACTATACCTTAAAAAGTCTGATATAGTTTGTCACATAGAGTAGCGCTCAAAAGAACAATAGCATAAGTATGTACATAAATAGTTCAGCTGATCAAAAACATGTGTAGCAAAAAGGATTATGTCAATAGAATAATGTGTAAATCATTATGCTTCATCCACCAACTGTTGATGTTCTATAAATGACCTATGGAATATCGATAGAAAGATTGTCCCTGTTGTTCCTGAATTATCCAATGACCACGATGTTGCTACGCTGCCTCCTTGGAAATGCTATTAGAAATCTGGCTCCTTTCCCTATATATATGATGACATGAAATAAAGTCAAATTGTGATTTAAGAGTCATAATTTCATCCAAACAACTTTCGAGTGTGTGCACGTGATAGTGAGCCTGAAGATTGAACCAATTAATAACAAGTTTGGAATCGCCAAATATCTATAGTTGTCGACTACCTTTCTCGACGGAAAAATGGGGAGAATCCTGAGGGTATTAAGTTCACAGTAATTGTTGGTGCCCCTGCCTAAGCCCATCTTCATTTTGAAGAAATGAGCTTCAACTAAATACAAGACAGCTCCACCTCCACATCCTATCTCTTGAGTTGATCCATCAAAATATGCCCAGTGTTTCGATTGTCAATATATTATGGATAAATGATACGATGATGTTGGCCATGTACTTCATCTGAGATTAAGGAGGATAAAGCCTCAATATGAGAAGACAGAGATATCCAATATGAGAAGCCTAAGTATAGCTCTCCAAATGGTAGATATATCCGCCCTGCTTCGAGTAGGTCTTCAAATCCATTCCAAAAGCAAAATCAAGGATATATATTTGGCCGCAAGGGCCTTAGAGAAACACCCCATATCTTTCAGCCCCCAACCACTCCATTTTTTTCGGTTGGCTATGCTATCCCACCTAACCCATGCAAAAGTCCTCCCTTCCTTATTTCGTCACCATAGGAATCTACAACATATTTGTTGAATTTTGCTCATGATGCCTTTGGGGATCCATGATAAGGCCATCCAATATATAGGAATAGCCTCCAACACTGATTTGATGAGAACTAACCTCCTAGCTCTAGATAACCAACATGATTCCAAATGTTAATTCTACCTTCTATATTGGTCACTAGCCACATCCAATCTGCAATTAGATATTTTTTGGGTTTAAGGTAGAATCCCAAGTATTTGAGACCTTCTTCGAGAGTCAAGCACCTGTATGGGAATTTTTTATGTGCATATACTAGCTCATGTTGTGTACAATTCGAGGAAGATAATTTGCTTCCATCCCGGTAGCCTTGCAGAATAAGGATAATATGTTCTGAAATATAGATGAATCACTAATGGATCCATTTAAGAATATAAGCACATCATTGACAAAAAGGAGATGAGATAGGGTTATAAATTCTACCCATTTTTTTTTTTTTTTTTTTTTTTTTTTTTTTTTTTTTTTTTTTTTTTTTTTTTTTTTTTTTTTTTTTATGTGACGAACCATTAATTAGAATACTATATGAGACTCATGTGATGCAACACATAATCTAGTTGGTGAAAGAATGAGGGAATCCTAAATGAGTCAACAACATTATAATGTATAACTAAATGGATCTATCATATGCTTTTAAAGGTCAATTTTGAGAATTATACCTTTCAGATTCTTGACTTTGATAGAGTGTAGACCTTCATGTGCAACCTTGTGGATCTGTCTATGGTTTAAAAATGCAAATTGCTTCTTTGATGTAGTTTGGGACAATATGGGTTTGATGCAATTGGTAATAATTTAGCAATAACCTTGTAAATACAGTTACACAGGGATATAGGCCTAAAGTCATTAAAGGATATAGGCCTATCAATTTTGGGGATTAGGGCTATAAAGGTTGAATTTAAGGATTCATATATTTTGCCATTTATCCTACATTCTTCAATAACCTTAAGGAGATCTTACCCTATCAGCTCAAAAAAGGTCAAATAGAATTCAACAAGGCATCCATCTAGGCCAGGGATTTTGTCCTTCTTGAACCATTTTAGGACCACCTCTAGCTCCCCTATAGATACAGGTCTATTCAACTCCTCATGTGCATCCTCATCCATAAACCAGGTGAAAATCCTGGCTATTATGACAATTTTTACAAGCGATGCTTCACAAGGAGCTTTAAATAATTAACTAAATTGGTGAGTGCCGATATCTACTAGGTCCTTGAACGAGCAAACCGAGCCAACATCATCATCATTCAAGGACCAAATCTTATTTATGGCATTCCTTCCTCTAGCACACTGTTGGAAAAATTATGTATTATCGTCACCTGCTTGAAGGCAAATGGCTCTACTCTTAAGACATGAGGCTTCTGCCTTCTCCCTTGAAAGCTTGAGTCTTTCTTCTTCAAGCCTTGTAATATGGAGTTTTGATTCAATGGATATAAAGCCTCCATTATGAGTATCCTCAAGTTTGGCCAACTCAAATTCAATATTGCACAATTTTTCTTCATCCTTCTTTTTCTTTTCCTTTGCCCATTCAACTGTTTTATGTTTAAGACGAATTAAGTTATTTTCTAATACTACCGCCGATGATATTTCTTCAACCTGTGCCCCAACAAAGCATGTCTCCTTAACTAGACAATGAAATTCCTCCTCTTTTAACCATGATGAATTAAATTTGAAAGGAGCCTTTGGTTTAGGAGCTAATCCATCTATTTCAAGAAATAAGGGTGAATTATCCGATATACCTCCTGAACCCACCCATTTTATAATTCTATTAATCCTATCCAATAAAGGTGCCTTTATAAATAACCTGTCAAGACACCTAGCGAGCATGGTGTCCCCTATTCTTCTATTTCTCCAGGTCGGTTGAATTCAAGCAACTTCAATGTTAAGGAAATTATGATGATCCAAGATTTGTTCAAAGAAAGCAATAAGTGGGTCTATTGTGCGTGGCTTCCCCAAGATTCAGTATAACCCAAGGAAAAATTTATATCGCCACCCCAAATAATGTTGTCACTCCGAATCACAGATGATCCGAATAATGCTTCCCAGAATTCTGCTTGATTGTGACAGGGACCATAAATATGAACAAGTATAATGACTATCCCTAGTTCTTCTGAAAAAACTTCCACTGATAAGACTCCTTCCCTTCCCCATAAATTCTCTATTCTCATCATTCTATTGTTGATATTGATCGTAACTCCCCTTGATCTTCCACGAACATCTAACACGTGATAAGTCCATCCAGGGGTAAGGGATGTTAAGAACTCAGAAATAGGAATACTTTCACCCAGAGTCTTCTGTAGAGAAATAACATCCATCTTCTCCAAGTCAATTAACCTCCTAAGGGCTAGTTTTTTCATCGGGCTAGTCAATCCCCTGCAATTACATGATAACCACTTCATCCAAGAACCGTTGTAGGGTTTCTCTTTGCTCTAAGAACCCGATCAATAGGAATTTTCCTTTCCACTGCAATATCCACCCCAACCTTATGGATGGCTTTGGATATATTGGAGTGCATGCCCCGACTCGACTTGGGACCCTTTGGGGAAGAAGAAGTGCCCAAGCCACATCGTGACATCGTGGTTGGCTTGGCAAGGGATCTCAGGTTGTACCTATTGTTGGAGCTAATTTCAATTAAATCATCCTCTCTAATAATCACAAGAATAAGGGATCCTACGTGGGGGATCGCAGAGGGAGCTAGATAATATACAGGGACCGAAACCAAAGGACATGCAATAGAATTCAAATCACAAAGAGAAAGTTGCATCCAAACTGATGATAATGGGCATGACGACAAAGTGCATATAGATGGAGAAAGAGAAATATAAGGTTCTAAAGAAGGGATATAACGATCAATACCAGAATGAGGACCGAAGCCTAATGCTTGAGAGCATGTGACCCTAGAGGATGGAGGATGATCGTTCAGAGGATGCAAGCTGCCTTTGTCCATGTCTATCCCAAGCTTTTGCGAGTTCACGTATTTTTTATATTTTTGGATGTTATTCACCCCAAGCTCATCCTTCTCATTCTCTTTAACATTCCCATTCATCAATTCACCAACCAATTTATCTTTTGCAATCATGGTACATTCTTTGAAGAGATGACCGAACTGATGGCACTTCCTGCACCTAAATGGAACCCCTTCATAATCCAATTTCTTCAGCTGAGTCTTGCTAAGTCAAATTGAGCCTTTATGGCTATAGTTCTCAACACTCCCTCTTAGCAAGAAAGGGATTTTAAACCACCCCTATACTGTACCTATGGAATTTGAACCTCTCTCTTGATAAAGCCTTTGTTAAGATTTCAACACCTTATTCCTCTGTTGGAATGCATCTTAGCAACATTATCCTCCTTTGCACACAATCCCGTAAATGATGATACCAGATATCTATATGCTTGGATCCATCATGAAATAAATTATTCTCATAGAGCTTATTGCAACCCTGATTATCACAATAGATCATACTTGGATCCACCAACTGACCAAACAATCCCACAAGTATCTTTCTCATCGAGATCACCTCACATGCTACTTGAATTGCAACCATGTATTCAAATTCTGTTGAACCGAGCACCACAGACCTCTACTTCATATTGTACCAAGAAATTTCTATGGACCCAATACTAAAAATTCCACCTGATGTACTCTTTTAGTAGGATGGAATCCCTTCCCAATATGCATCTATGAAGCCACACAACTTCACTCCCTATGTCTGTCTATACCATAATCCATACTGGGTAGTGCGTCTGAGGTACAGTAAAACATGCTTAACTGCTTTCCAATACAATTTGGTCGTCATAACCATATCTTGGATCAGTTGGTTAACTACATAGAACATATATGGTCGTGTATTCACAAGATACATCAGTGAACCCACTAGATATCGGTAAATGGTAGCGTCAACCTCTTCACCCGAAGTGGGATATTCCTTCCTCCAATTGGTCATTTGAGGTGTCTCCACGGGCTTACAAATCTCTGCAGTATCGCGGTGGCATACTTTCCTTGAGAGAAAAATAATTCACCATCACCTTGCCATACTTCGAGCTCGGGGAAGTAGTGCATGAGACCCATGTATTTTATCTGAAATTACCTTGCAAAGTCCTCCTTGCAAGATCTGATCAACTGCTCATCACATGTCAATATTAAATCATCCACATATAAAACAATGATAAGAAATTTACCTTCTACCAAAATATGATAGAATTTTTCATTCACTTCACTTTTTATGAAGCACAATCCATTGAGGTGACTATCAACCTAAGTGTACCAAGCTCGAGGTACCTATTTGAGATCGTATAATGCTCGCTTGAGTCTACACACATGAAATTCTCGATCAAATGTCTCAAAACCTTCTGGTTTCTCTATGTACACTTCCTCCTCAATAACACCATTGAGAAATGTTGCTTTTACATCCATTTGGTGCATCTTCCACCCCATTTGTGCATCAAGTGCTATAATTGATCTAATGGAAGAATACCTTGCTATGGGAGAAAATGTTTCCTCATAGTCAATTCCCTCAACTTGAGAGAATCCTTTGGCCACAAATATGGCCTTATACTTCTCTATGCTTTCATTTCCTTCATGCTTAACCTTGAAGATCCATCTCAAACCCACAATTTATTTATTTGCCAGCCTTGGGACCACCCCCAAACATTGTTCTTCCTGATGGATTCGTATTCTTTCACCATTGCATCAACCAAAACTAGTTGCTCAACTGCTTCCTCAAAATAGGATGGATCGGTCTCTACAAGCTTATACATTAGAGCCATGTAGCCAGTGTCACTCTAAGGTGACCTCCTTTGTTTGCACAAATTTGAAGGAGCTCCCACGTTCTCCCTCGCATCCTGCACCAATATATTAGATTCCTTGATTATTTTTCTACCTTCTTTGGATTGTTTTGCTTGAGTGGATGCCTCCACTTTTCTCCTCCATTTGTGGTTGGTCCATAGCTTCCTAAGCTCCTCCTTTGGAGCTAAAATCTCCTTTTCTAGTGGGATTTGCAGCTCCCTCTCAAGAGAGTATCTCATTGCTTTCTCTTTATCAAAGTTTACATCCCTTCACACAACTGCCATTTTGAGGGAAGGTAAATACACCTAGTTTTCAGTGTAATCCACAAAACTCCCAAATTTGTTGTTGGCTCAAGTTTCTTCCTCAAATATTTGGAAAATGGGTAGAAAACAGAGGCTCTAAAAATTCTGAAATGAAACATATCTAGCTTTCTCCCTGAGAAATCATCCTCCGGTGTAACATATCAATAATTCGATGAGGAATCTGGTTCTAAAAGTAGACTGTTGTGTTACAAGCCTCTACCCAAAAATGTAGTGGAAAGTCTTAGTCGTGTAACATAACTCTTGCATCTCCCATAATGCTCAGGTTCTTCCTCTCAGCTACACCATCCTGCTGTGGGTCGTGGGGAGCTTTCATTTCTCTTCGAATTCATTATTTGGCACAAAGGTACTTGAAGTCATTCGAAACATACTCACCTCCATTGTCAATCATGAGAGCCTTCACCTTCCCCATGATCTCTTTCTCAACTAGTGCCTTGAATTCTAAAAATTTGGAGAATGTCTCATCCTTATTCTGCATGAAGAAGATCCAACACTTTCTTCAGAAATCATCAATAAAAATAACATACTACTTATATATGGCAATGGAGGCTATCGAGAAGGGTCCATAAACATCAAAGTGGGTTCTCTCCTAGACTACATTTGCTTTGTTGTCTGGATCATGGAATTGTTGGAAATAATATTGAGAGGGGGGGTGGATCAATATTATCAAGTCAAATATTCCTTTTTCAAGAATCAAATGATATACGCTACTTCAGTTAATTAAACCTGCGTATATACGCAACTATGCAGAAGGAAACCCACGTATACAAAGAAAACTTTTAATTTACTTTATCTTTCTGATGTTGATTATTAATCTGTGTTTCATAATCAAATAACTAGTAACCAGAAATGGTAAAACAGAGCAGAAAGACAATCACACATAAGAACTCAAGATATAAGGTGGAAACCTAATGTGGGTGAAAACCACCTGCTGTAATTCGTCTCTATCTTCTTTTAAATTAGAAACTTCTTTTACAATGTACTGGTGCAGTCCTTTACCAGTACGCAGGCTGCAACATGCAGAGAGCTACAACCCTCTTTGGTTCTCCAGCTTCTCCTGGAAGGGAGCTACAACCCCCTTTAGCTCTTGCACTAGACAAGATACTAGTACGTACGTGCTGGCCTACTAAAGGCTACAACCTTCTCTTTCTTCCAGGGACCACGTTTCATAAATTTTCAGACTGGATCCATGAACATCAATCAATCATCAAGAATTTCTCCATCAATCAATCTCCTTTTCACCAATTAGATCTGAATCAAGTAGATACTTCTTTGACAACTGTACCCAAAACACAGTACCAGAAACCACACACCATAATCTGAAGCCAGAACACAGTAGCAATAAACAGAAGCAGCTAGATCACAACTCAAAATATATACACTATTTCAATAACTTGCAACATGCGTGCATACGCATATGTGTTTGGAACAACCTGCGTATACGCTGTTTTCATTCACTGAACCAGCGTGTATACACGCCTTAGCTTCACTGAACCTGCGTACAGATCTATAAAGGATAATTCGCTCTTTTAGATATTCAAACACTAAATAACCCAGATTATCAGTGTTATAGATCAAGCAAGTGCCACATATAACAGACCAAAATATATCATTCAAGCTTAAAGATTATGACCCATCAATAGAACTTATCCTTCTCTTTGCGCTAAGGTTCCTCCTCCATTCAGATCCAGATCTGCACCATAACCCAATTACCAGTATTCCAGATCTAACACTTTATCAAATATTCAATAATAATTCAGATGATTCTTTGCCACATGATCTCCTTCCTCTTTTATAATCTTAGGCCTTCCACAATACCACGGTCCAAAACCATAATAAACCAATACCACGGACCCAATACTTGGGATCAACACTTCTGACGAGGTACCATGGTCCAAAACCATAGGTTCAAATACCAAGGACTAACTACCACGGACCAACGGTAAGTTCTCCAACATATACGCGCTTTTGTAACGTCTAACCCGCGTGTATACGCGTCTTCGTCTAGATGAACCTGCGTATATGTCTTTTCCTTCATTCTGAAAGCCTGAACTGAGATCTGCTACCAAAGAGAGTTGCCATCAAGGACAACACCTGTGCCATGGCCCCAAACCTTCATTTTGTTGAATTTGCAATCCAAGAAAGTATGTCAGTTCTCCAAGCAAAGACATTTTGAATTCTTTCTGCATCACCAAGGCAAAGCTTTGACTCATAGCTTTTTCATTGCTGCCAAAGATAATATCTTCTACATACACAACAAGTATTAACAATTTGTCATTTTCAATTTTTATATAAAGATTGCTATCTGCTGATCCTTTTGAAAATCCTTGTTGATGAAGATATTAGTCCAAATGATAGTACCAAGCCCTTGGAGCCTGTTTATGACCATAGAGAGCCTTTTTTAATCTGCATACAAGATTTGGATCATTCCCAAGAATGAACCCATCTGGTTGATCAATGCACACTTCTTATTCTAAGTCTCCATTCAGAAAAGCTGATTTCACATCCATTTGAAATACTTTGAACTTCTGAAAGCTTGAGAGAGCAAGGAACATTCGGATGGCCTCAAGTCTAGCAACAGGAGCAAAAGTTTCTTCAAAGTTTATTCCTTCTTGTTGAGCATACCCTTTACAAACAAGTCTGGCCTTGTTTCTAATAACTTCCCCATTTTCATTCAACTTGTTTTTGAA
>APFE031109550.1:0-15812 GCA_000404065.3 Pinus taeda | reverse complement strand
ATATAGATGTTTAAAGTGTGGTAATTTCGCTTCAATCGCTCTGCTTAACTATTTAGGCACAACAATCTTAAATGAATTAATATCTATGTTGGAAAGATACAATCATCTATATGCTTGTCTTTTAGACACAGAAAATCAAACGCTACGCTTTAGAGCTCAATAGATTCCCGGGATAGTTTCATTTATTTATATTTCTGTTAATAGTTTTAGCCTTTCGCTCACCGCTAGTGTAGTCTATAAATCATTCACCCATCCCATTTATCTATTTCTGGGAAACTGGTCCCATTATCCCCAGTCGGAGCCACTATCCCAAACGGAAAAGGAGCTGTACTAAGGTCCGGACCGGGTGGTTTCCCCAATGTTGTTGCAGCGATTTTCGAGGCATCAACAAGTTCCTAAGTCATCTTCCTGGATAATGAGCTGAAGTTGACAGGAAGTGACCCGTTGAAGGAGGGGGATGATGAATCCCCCATCATCGACATGAAACAAGAATAAAGTGGAATAATATTCAGGACTGTAGCAATGACTCAAACAATGTAGAGGTAAATAACTACAGATTGGACTTTTCTTGAACATATTCGCGACACGACTTCACAGTGTGGCGACATTTGACTCAACATAGGACTAAAGTTGATGATGACAACGTGTAATAGTTAAATGAGAGGTAAAATGGATCACCCAAACCCGGGAGGAAAAGTGACTGAATGAGGATATCCCAAACTCAACATGAGAGCAGAAGAGTGTCATGTTCAAGAGCGACATGCTGCCTATACAAAGGATGTCACATCTTTATTTTTCCCCGCTATTTCTAACAAGTAGCCCAATTATTTTTATCACAATCTTGAAGGGGATAGCATATGCTTGTCATGTAAGTTCATTATTTGGATGAATCCATCCTTGTAAGTGTTACGAGCCCTAGGAAGGAGAATCTCGCTCTCGTCATGGTGACGAGTCTTTTGTCACAAAGTTTTAACGAGCTCGACGTAAGAATAGCTCGATATCTTTTTCACATTTAGATATTTTGAAAAAGAAACGGAAAAGAAAACTCTAACATGTCCCTTTTCGTAATTTTTCCATCGAACCTGAAAAGGTATAAAACAATATCCAAGGGAACCTCTTGACCATGTAGACCAAGGTGTACTTTTTTCATAAATAGACAATCTCAACCCGAAAAAGGTGTAAACGTATACTAAGGTGACGTTGATTCATTTACTTCAACAAGTTCAAAACGAAAAGTACTCGCCAATCTTTTCAATTTTTGAGAGTCACAAAAGAGTTGAAAGATGACTCTAGGGGGGTTCCTTTTTCATTTGTTTAACGAGTTTGAAAAAGAGATAAAATAAAACTCCCAGAATCAATCAATAATGATCACTGTTCACATTAAAGGCACTTGTAACTGTACAAGAAACACACCCATCACCGATATTGAGAGTAAATATTAAAAACTGAGCTCTGAAAGCACTTTTTGTGCCCTAATTCTCTTGATTTTCTAGTGGTTGTTGCGAGAGATCTAGGGTACTGTTTCACGAATCATCTACAACAGGTAAGAGCCTCATCCTTGCTTTTGCATTTTATTACTTTTTTATGCATTTAAAATGGTGATTTTTATGCTAGAAAGGGGGATTTTAGAAAAAATTTAGGGCTCCAATGACCATTTTGGGTATGGTTATCAGACCCGTGATGGTCGTGCTTAAGCCTAAAGGCTTGCGCAATGCCATCACATTGTTTTTAAAAACAGGCGTGATGGCACCGAGGGCGGCTTTTAAAGAAATAAAACTCTCTTTTAAGACAAAAATGATGATTTTGATCCATGCCAAAGGAATTAATAAGTGTTTAAATGTTGTTTTGTAGGAGAATATGGTCTTGGAGTGGAAAGAAAGAGGCCATTCAAGCGGCTCAAGATACTACATTCATAAACTCTCTGAGGGATTGCGGGCTACTAAAATTCTTCAAGGCCAAAGGGTTAAGGGCTCAGATGGAGTTGGTGCCCTATCTGATTAGTCTCTAGGATGTAGATCGAGAGATCTTGATCATAAAAGGCCAGGAATTAGAAATGGAAGAGATGGACATCTACTTCATCACGGGACTGTCCCGATGAGGGGAATCAATTCAACTCTTTGGATCTCACCAAGGTGGTGAGAGTACCAGGGGTTTAGTCTAGAGGTATTGTCTTGGTGCTGAAATTTCCAATGAAGGTAAGGTGAAGATTGCGACAATCACCAACAACCTCATTCTAAGAATGATTTTGTTCACTATGGCATGTGTGTTGGGCACGCAAGCCTTGCATGAGGCTTCAAAATCCCAGTTCCAATATGCTATCGCATGCTTGAACCCCACATTATTCAATTGGTGTGGAGGCCTTTTGGTAAACATGAAACGTGGAATGACCAAGGGGAATCATGGACACCTGAAGACATTCAGGTTTGGTTCTATATTAGTGACCTTATTTTTGGAGCGAGTGCCCCTATTCTAGTATCAGTGGGCAAAGGTACCAGATCCTGCTCCCCGAGATCCGAGACTTGTGAGATGGAGCCAGCTCATGCCTCGAGGAGGCACGGGTTAACATATGAACTATCCACCATAGTTCTTCACTTGGCTAGAACACTAACTACTTGTGGTAGATGACTATGCTTATGTTGGCACAGGTTTCAGGTGGGATCTAGATCTACCTCTGCCATCAGGTGAATAGTGGACCGATGTAGGTAAAAACTTGTTTTATGGATTTTTTCAAGTGTTATGATTTTTTGTAAAGATGTAAACTGAGACTCAAATTATGATAAAAGTATAGATGTGGGACCAGAGAGACCACTAGGCATGTCGCCAATATCATGGCGAGATGCTCATTTGATAGTGGGCGCGGAAAATGAAGAAGGGGCTGACCCCTTAACTGAGATGGAGCACAATTTGGAAGCAATAACACAAGGAGTTCCAGATTATGCCACTATTGATGATGTTCCACTGCGTTGGTAGCGACACACTATGGGAGTCTCTGCGAGACTATGTCAGCTGCTAGGCCGAGTGATTAGAGAGTTCTCGTGCTATCATCAGCACCGTACAGTCTAATAGTTTATCTAGTATTTTACACATTTTGTAGGCTTTGAAAGCCAAGTGTCCCAGAACACTCTATTTTTGACATTTTGATGTAAACACTCCATCAAATGTGATATATGTATATATGTATGTACATATATATATATGTGTGTGTGTGTGTGTGTGTGTGTGTGTGTGTGTATGCATGTTTTATTTCTACTTATGTCTTCATAACATGATTCATTTTTATAAATGATGCAAATGTCTATCAAGAAAAAAATTTGTTAATGCATCGGTTAATGAATTTAAATTGTGTAGAATATGTTGATATGTAATGTAATCAAAATTTCTTTCCAGCAATCTAACACGTAGATACATACGCAATATTTGTGGATTTATCACTGAGTAATGATTATTTAACTATAACACAACAAGATGCGAATCCAACTTGACAACTAAATCCCTAATGCCAAAAGAAACTTATTCTGACAAGAGTTCAATAACTGCACTATATTCAACAATATTATTGGTTGTTCAACCAAGGCAGATACCTTGTAAGTTAATCATCTCGCCATTAGGGTCACATAGTAACCATGTTGTTACGACAAGCACCATTAGCAAAACCAACGTAATGGCTTGACAACATCTGCAAACCGAGTGGAACACAGGGTAAGCAGAAAAACACATGTCCACAAAGAAAACAAACACACCAGAAATAAAAAATGCACACTAATGAATTAACACACTAATATACAAAAGTTATTACACGAATTTCACGCATAATACTTTTTGAGATACAACCTATTATGGGGCTGTGATAATGCATTTCCCTCGTAATCACATAGCTCATAGACACCTTTCTGTAAGACACACTTGACGATGTAGGGCCCATATGCCTCATGGGTTCAAACTTGTCTGCCCCCAATTTATCATTGGGTTGATCGTAAAGAAGGACCAAGTCACCTTCAGCAAAAGTGTGAGGGGAAACAGTTTGGTCAAAATGAGCTATGACTCGCTTCTTTTAAGCTTCGATGACCATCACAGCAATGCGACGAGTCTCGTTAAGTGTCTCAAGATACAATAGTCAGTCCTCTTCAGGCGAGGTATTCAAAAGAAGTTTGATAGCTAGCTTAAGCGAAGGGATTTCGCATTCGATTGGAAGAGTTTCCTCTAAACTGTACACCAGATGGAAAGGAGTGAATCTAGTGGCCATCTTAGCAGAAGTTTTGTAAGCCAAAAGAGCTGAGAATAACATTAAATGCCAATTCTTTCTGTGCTTCGTAATGGTACGTTGAAGCATAGTAATCAAAACTTTATTGATTGCTTCAACCTGGCCATTGGCTTGTGGATAATAAGGAGTTGAGCTCTCATGTCGAAGGCCCAACTGAGCAGTTAGCTCTGTCATCATGTGCTGATGAAAATGTGATCCATGGTCTGTCATGATAGCTTGAGGGACACTAAAACGTGCTATGAAGTGTTTAAAAAGGAACTGAGTAGTAGTAATACCATCAACATTGTATGTAGGCATCGTCTTGGCCCATTTCGTAAAATAGTCGGTGACGATGATGATATAACCATGCCCCCCCCCACTCCCCCGACCGAGCGAGGGTTACATGTCATGAAATAAATTCCCAATTTGGCAAATGGACCAATGATAATTACTAGGTGTAGGGGTGCGGGTGGGGCGTGCTGCTTGCAGTTGAAAATCTGGCATTCATGGCATTTTTTGACAGCTAGAATGCAGTCTTTGAAGATAGAAGGCAAGAAATAACCAACGTGGAGGATTTTATGAGAAATGGCATATCTAGATATATGACCACCACAGGCACCAGAGTGACAATCATTTAAGACCCGCTCAACCTCTTCAAGGGTGAGACATCTGTAAAGAACAGAGTCCACACCGACCTGATACAACGTATCATCGACGATTCGATAGGGTTGGGATTGATGCCAAATGCAGCATCGGTCAGATTAGGACAACTCGGATCAGAAAGTCTGGGTTGGAGATAAACAATAATGTCTCCATACCATGGGTCAAGAGTGCTGATTAGAAACAAAGTTTTGTCTGGTATCTGCTCAGTAAAATTAGTTGGAGTGCTTAGAGATGGAAGAGCACAAATTAACTCAATAAAGATGAGTGATTTCTTTGATTTGGCAACAGTAAATTCCAAATCAAACTCCTACAGAATCACAATCCATTTGGAGTATTTCCCCCAGTAACTGATGAGTGAGTATATATGTGATGGGGTTACAATCAGAAATCATAGTGGTTTTCCATAAAAGGATACAGTGTCGAAATCTTTGGACAACATGCACTACCACCAAGGAAATCTTCTCGACATGAGCATATCGAGACTCAGTATCAAGAATATTTTGGCTCAGATAATAAACCACATGCTCATTTCCATCGTCGTCATCCTAAACTAACACTGTAGAAATAGTGGTATCAGTTGTAGCCAAATACAGGAAGTAATCGTGCCGATAATTGGGGGGATGCAGCAAAGGAGCACTAATCAATGCGTTTTTAAAACATCGAAGAATTCCTAAGCAACTTCATCCCAAATAAAAGGGATTCCTTTCTTAAGTAAGCAAGTAAAACCCTTGGAAATTTTGGCATAATTGGGGACAAACCGACGGAGAAAATTAGCTTTTCCCAGCAGGCTCTGCAATTGTAGTAATGATATGGGGGGGGGGCGTAAATTGGCTATGGCCTCAAATTTTAAAGGATCAATCCTAATACCTTCATGAGACACCACAAAACCTAAGAGCCAGATAGACTCAACAAAAAGCACACACTTGTGTGGATTGCGATGGATATTGTAATGCTGACATTTTATAAATATGGCTCCTAAGTGATTCGGATGGTCATGACGTTTAGCTGAATGAGTTGGTAAGTTTTCGAGGTATGGCTAAACAATGTATCGAATGTCATGAAATGCCCAAGACATTGCTCGTTGAAAGGTAGTGCCATCATTATTTAAACCGAAAGGAATATTTTTGTAAGCGAAAGTATCCCAGGGAAAGATAAAGGTCATTTTATGCTGATCGGCGGGTGAAATGTTAATCTGGTTGTAGCCAGAAAAACCATCCATGAACGCAAAAACGTCACACCTAGTGCATTCTTCGATGATTTGGTCAATAAAGGGAGTAGGATAATTGTCCTTGGGACATGCACGATTGATATCACAGTAATCAACACAAACACGTATCATGCCCTGATTTTTGGCAAGGACAATATTGGATACCTATTTTGTCAATGGAATAGGATAAATGAAACCCACTTTCAAAAGCTTCTCTATTTCTGCTTTGATAGTAGTAGCCTTTCGAGGGTGCACAAGGTGAAGCCGTTGTCGAACAGGCTTAGCACCAGGATAAGTCATAATTTCATGCACCACTATGGTTGGATCGATACCAGGCATATCCTTGTATGACCAAGCGAAAATGTCTCAGAATTTTTTAAAAAGTTGAGTATAAATCCTGATCTCATATGGAGAATAGGAAACCCCAATATGAATGTTCTTGATAATTATTAGTTTAAAAGAAATTTCAAGAGGCATTGTAATAGTGGTGTTTCCCATATTACCCTCTGACAAGACTTCATGCACTAGGATAGGTGTCTGAAGTGGAGATGTAGGAGAATGAGAAACATACGCTTCAAGGTAGGAGGCATCTCATCGAGGCTAGGAAGAAAATAAGAATGATGACGTAGACTGTTCCGTGGAATTTCATCCAGAGACATGACCTCAATGATAATCTCATCGGTGGGGAATGTCTCATTCAAAGGATCTAGAGAATCCCAAGAACCCAGCCAGGGAGATGGCACGTAAGTTTCCAGGTTCATACTGAAGACAATATGACTTTCGGAAGCAACCATCGAAGTTATGACAATTTCTTGATAATTTATCTCCAATGGACTTAAAGGCATGGCATCGCCAAATTAGTCAATTAGATTGTCGGTAGGGATAATCCAAGGATCCGTAGAGTCCGAGATCATATTGGCCGAATGAACATTCGAAGGTGGGAGAGAAAAGGTACCCATTAAAGCAAACTCTTTGAAGAGACCTGCCCCCACACTCTCCTAAGGAATCTCAATATTTCCCATGTAAGGAATGCTTCCATTTGATGAACCAGAAGAAAAGAAGGATAGTTGATCAACTATGTTGATTTTTCCTTCATGAGGAAAACAAAGTACGCGAAACAAAGAAGACACCATAAAAAACATGGCATGAGTCCAGCTTCGCCTGACAAGAAGGTTGTAGTTGAGATTGAAATCTACAACTTCTACTTCTAATTCAACAATCTTTCCTTCTAATGTAATCGGCAAGTTCGTGAGAATACCATGTGGATGTGAACCTCTGCCATCAAAGGCTTCCAAGGTATTAGAAGGCTGGTTAAGAGAGGGAGAGCCAATGGCTATCCAACACGAAATAGAGATGATGCAGGTCGAGGCCTCTTCACCAATAACCATCCAATGAATCGTCTTTCCTTTAATAAGGAACTATATCATAACCGAAATTTGATGAGGAAGATGAGGCACATGATTCTCAAGATCGAATGTAATCAAACTCGAATTAGAAGGATTGATAGCACCTATAGTAGACAACATTGACTTTTGTTGCATTGGAAGGGATTGGAGAACCTCCAGGGAAGACATCGCTGAAGGTGCCTGAGCTAAATCCTCAACAATATTGTAATGTTCCACATCTCTAGAATTTGGATTAAAAGATGACTTTCGAAGAACACCTTTGGGAGGTGCCCAGATGACAGACTCACTGTTAGGACACTCAATATGGAGCGGACCAGAACTAGATGGAGTAGAAGTAGAAGGAGTATCAATGGTTTCTTTCTCCATCATCTTCTTAGATGTGGCTTTATAGTCCTTAGTTCGAGTAGCGATCAAGATAGGTGATGAACCTTGCGTCATGAACACTTGGGAACCTAAGGAAGCTGAAGACTAAGGTTGGTCTACCAACTGGATCGGCTGTGATGGAAAGGGTTATTTTAAGACAACCGGAGTCCCTTTCAGCAAGCGACTAACTTCATATCGTCGGGGAAAATCCTTAGTGTAATGATCCTCCTCATAGATGAGGCAAGGATATTTCGACTTTCTTCTATAATCATCATCAACAGAGGATTTAGGAGGGCCCTATTTTGGGGCATTGGATTTGGCCTTACGTTTTCCCTTGTTTTTACCTTTAGAGGTGTTATCTATTGTAGTAGACCGGATAACATGTTCCTCAGAGGTTTTACCAGGACTAGATGAATTTTTGGAGGGATTATTGGAACCAGTGTTTGAGACAGATTTCTGCTTCGATGAATATTTCATAGAAGTCTGAGACACGGAAGCAATTACACCATCAACAGGTAGTGTATCTGGAGACTTTGATGTTGTCAGATCCAATGATGGTCTCAGAGCATCAGGTAACATCCCATACAATGTTCTAGGTTGTGAATAGATCAAGTCTAAATATTGGGCATGGGCGATAGCTTGCTCTTCAGTAACACATCCACCCATAGCTATATCCTTAGCACTTTTGCTTACGAATGATTTTGTGAACCATTCTGTCAACAACTCATTAGCAATCTCAAACTTGATGAGGCGATGACGATGTCTCCATTCATAGATATGATCGGAAATGTGGGTCACAGTGTCTTGCTTAAGGGACGTAAGCAAATGAGTGCTAGTTTCATACCGAACTAGCAATTGGAAATGAGTGAGGAAATCCATAGCGAGAGAGATGAAATCACCGTAGGTACCTCAAGGAAATTCGATGTACCATTTAGCAGAAACACCTGTGAGAGTTCTTTGAAAGCGTCGAAGTTGGATAGAATCATCAACATACAAATTTGAGGAGCACCAAAGGTGATATGTCATCATGTGGGCTTGTGGATCTTCCTTTGATTTTCCCTCGAATTTGGGGCAATCGCTGGAATTTTCGTTGGAACTAGAGGCCAGTAAGGTGAATGAAGAATGGGATCATTCATGAGCCTTGAGACATTGGGCAGCTCCAACGTAGTGAAGAAAGGCAATTGCGTGTTAAATGACATATAGGGCCTTTAAGGAGATCCAAACTACGGAGTCCATCCTTGTTGGTAAGGATTTTTCCCCATGGTGGAGGATTTTGTCCATATGGAACCTAGTTTTGTCCCCACTGAGGGTTACCTTGCCCGTAAGGTGGATTTGGTCCAGGGTAGACTTGATATTGCCGTGCCATAGGCCACTAATAAGCATTATACTCAGCGTATAGGTTATAAGGTTGCTGAACCTGTTGACCCTGGACATATGGAGATTAACCTTGCTGCTAGAGGGGTTGACCTTGCTGATACGCATATAAAGATTGTTGCTGCAAAGGATGAATTTGCTCCTGTAAAGGTTGACCTTGCTGCTGCAAAGGTTGGCCTTGTGAGGACAAAGGATGGGAGGATTTTTGAACAAACTGAGTTTTTGGCTGCAAAGGTTGTTGCCACTGTGGCAAAGGTTTCCCTTGCTATTGTAGTATTCGCCCTTGTTGCTGCAATACTTTCCCTTGTTGCTGGAAAGATTTCCCTTGCTACTGCGAAGGTTGCCCTTGATTTGGCAAAGGTTTTCCTTATTTTTGTAAGGGTAGCTAGACAGTTCCTGTAGTTATACCCTGAGGGTATTGATAGTTCCCGAATTGGATCTGACCATATCCACCAGGAATATCAAATTGACCAGACTGGACATACGGTCTAGCTTGAGGAATGTAAGATAGATTAACCAAGGCTTGCAAACCATATGGGACATAATCCTTTTGGAATAGGACCTGAGCCATATACGACTACTGATATTGGATGTTACCTGACCCAGACGAACCAGCAGGGTTAGGAATAACACCATAAAAAGGTTGATTCATTCCAACCATGTCAGTTTGTAATCCACTCACATTGGTTTTGCCTAACATAAGAGGATTATTCAAATCTTTCCCCCTAGGCAGTGGCACATGATGTCCACTTGATGGAGGGGTAGAAGAGCTTACCAAGACCTGACCTGAGACAATCAGTTAAACCAGAAGAGTTAGTTGAAACGATGAAACAAGTTGTGACAGAATGGTAGGTTGAACCGGAACTGAAGTGACTGCAGTTTGTACATTAGTTCCAGAGGTCGTGTTCGAAATGAATGAACCTGATGTAAGCATAGCTTTGGAAGAACAGATGGGGTTTTGATACAATGATGAGGCACTAGGAGTGCTCGAAACTAACTGAGCTAAAGTGGTATAGCCATGTGGCAACATGGGCCCACTAGTTTCAGGATATGAGAGAGACAAGACTCTTCCTATAGAAGGAAAACCTTCTAGAGGAAATTCATATCCCTACTTATCATCTGCGTGAGGAGTATGGGTAGCGAAAACTTCTAAATGACCCAGGGAAGAGACTAGGATTTCACCTTCTGACTCCATAGATGGAAATAATTGGTGATGAGGAACCCGAGATGTACAAGGAGATAACTTCAAAGGAATACTAGGCCGATCATACAGACTGTAAGGACATCGAAGAGATATCACAACAGGATTGAACAATGGATTTGACGAATAGAAAACCAGCCCTTGCGGACTTTCAAGAGTTTGTGGACTCTCAGGGGTCTGAATAGGATTATTAGAGGAATTCACATCAGATTCTTGAGGTTACCAGGAATCTAATGGAGGTGGATGAGAAGAGAAAGGTTGGATACTCGAAACAATTCCAAGTTCAAATCCTTGATCCTCAAGTGACTGAGGAAGTTTCGGATGAACTCCTTGGGAGGACCCTTCAGTATTAGGCAAGGAAGGGGAACTATGAGATGAGCTCAATAGTTCAGCCACGATCACTTCCTCTCAAATGAAAAAAGGAAAAGAGATTTGTTTAGGGCTTTAACAATCTTGAAATTAGCAAGGAATTACTCAATATTGGTCTAAGAAGCATCTGCTTGGGTTCGACATGTTTATCGTGGGCAGTTATTTTTTAGAAACAAAAACATTGCCTTTTCATTTTTTAAGAGTCAAGAAAAGGGTGAAAAGGTGACTCTCATTGCTTTCAATAGATTTGCGAGCTTGAAAGGAAAAGTATCTTGATGATCTTTTCAAATTTAAAGAGTCAGGAAACATCAAATGACTGCTCAGGTGAATCTAGGTAAAAGGAGTACCAAGTAACTATGAACTGCAATATACACCTCAACAAATAAATTTACCAACAACTTGATGTATGTGCAGACAATCTCCCCAAATGCAGTGTTTGGTGTATCACGTTTATAGGGTGGCAGACTCGACTTCCTATGGATAAAGGTTTTCAACTGATGGGGGTCTCCCTTTATATAAGTGATGATACAGGGAGAACAAGTCCATTCTAGCACTATCTAATGCCGAAGTGAATGACAACTGCTAAGTTTTAAAGACGATGGAACACGTCTCTAACCTAGACCACTAAATATGAACGTTAATGTTTCAAATGATCCTTATATTAATTGATAGATTTTAAAGTTGATATTGTAATTATGTTTCAATTTCAAGACCTTAACGATGTTACCTATCCCTAAAATGAAAACTAGATGATGAAATGAAATCCTTCAATTCAATGAAAGCTATCTATGTAGGGAAAAAGATCACTCAAATCGTGCACCAAACTAAATGCAAAAATGCACGCATGACAATCTCCAAACGCTAAGTGAAAAATATGAAATCTAATATTTCATATGATAAACAAATGCAATGCCAAAACAAATCTTAAAGCAAAATTTCCTTAAGATATAATGATGATTTTTTCTCTTTCTCAAAATTCAACTATTGTAATCTAGTGCAAAGTAAAAGAGAATGCAAGAAAGACAAAAATAGGAAAATTTATTTCACATGAATGATTTGAATGCAACTCAAAATGTTTCAAAAACTATGAAAAGTATAACACTTCCTCTTTTCGAAACACAAAAACTTCAAAACAAACACTTCCTTTTGATTCCAATGAGACAAATCAGTTTGTAATATATCATTCATCAAATGAAGCTTAAGTAACTTTCACAATATCCAATAATGAAAACAAATTAAGGCACTAGAACCAAAAAGTGATCTGCAAAGTACGTCTGAACACAAAAAGACTCTTTAACATAGGAAATGGATCTCTGATCTCTAATGGGAAGACCAACCATTGGACGAAGGTTGACCTAGAAGACCTAGAACCCTAAAAGGCTAATCAAATTTCAAGCGCACTGAAACCAAGTTAAGAGAAAATTGCAATCAGACAATGACAGAGTCAATGAAGAGCACAGTAGTAAATCACTGGGAGAAGGAAAATAGAGCTGAAAATAAGAAAGAAAACCCTAAATTTCTTAATTTTCTGCAATCATCGCACCTGTAAGAAGGAAAGTAGTGATCATCACTACTGTAACTAGAAAACCCACAATATCATCGCAACTATCGGGGTAAAACCCACAATGGTCGAGGAAAACAAAAAAGAAACTCAAAATCTTCAGGAACAGTTCAAATTAACAACCTTCAGACATCTACAAGAAAGTGACACTGACTCCAGACAAGCAATGAAGTCCAAAAATGAATGTTTGATCAAACTCGTCAAAAGGCAAGGAGAAGAAAGGGAAGGAAAGGTCATAGGCTCCCTAGTGGAGTTGCCAATATTTTCACAAGGTTAATTCTCTCTACAGATAGAGACGATCCCTCTAGCCCAATGAGTGGGTCTAGCAACTGAAGTGACAATCAACTAGACATATTCCTAGATTATAATTGAAAAGTAGAATGAGAGAGATGACCTACCTCGCTCCGATGCTATTCTGATTTCCTTTATTGATATCCTCAAACTTCTTGTGTCACGAACTTTTTCCTGCTTCTTTCAATGCTTATGTACCTGCAAAAGTGATCAAGAGACAACAAAGCATGCCAAAACCAATAGAAAAACCAATAATAACCTACTTAGCTGATCAAGGAATGCCAAGCTAATACATACATAAACATATATATTTTGGGAAGATGAACCAGCGGTTGTATATTATTTAAAGAATAAATGGAACCTTACAACCATAGCCTTGATGTTGAAAGGCTATCCTTGAGTGGTATTCCAAGTCCAAGCCAAGAAACTCTCCAAACACTCCTTCTCCAAGTCTAATGAATAGCCTCTAAGCACAAGCTCAGCATAGGGGTGCAAATGGACATAGATCAACCATATGGGAATGGAAGAGGAGGAACTTATAGGCTAGGAGAGGGAGTTAGGACTCCTCCAAAGATAGGATTATGACCATATCTCAAGGAGGTAGCTCATAGGGATGAGAACAGGAGGTCAAATTAGGAGGATTCGACCTCATCTATGTGAAACCACCTCCATCTCGCTGTTGTGGAAGCTTCTAGATCACGCATCTTCTCATCCTCTTTGGGAAAAATTCCTTTTTGAGACCATCACAGGTATGAAAGGGAACAGAGTGATACCATTGCTGGCTTAACACGATGCAACAAGTGATCATCGTAGTTTTGAGCTTCATAAGGGTGATGACCCTCATTTTAGGGTTTAAGAACTATTTCTTCAGGGAAAGCTCCAGAGATTTTCCAAGCAAAGTTAAAGGAGGGATCTGAACTGTATACATGGATGATTATATTATATAATGAACATGTTTCGTGCACTTCAGGGTATGTCACATGGAAGTGCAGGAGGCGTGACAAAAATAGTGTGTAATAATGACATTTCGATGATCTATGTCATGCAGATTCCATGTTGTAACATATTTTTCAAAATACTGCTTTGCCACACCAACAATAGGGGCATTGGACCAATCCAATGTTTCCATATCTAGTGCTTCAGGCAACCACAAAAACCCGTGGATGTGGGCGAAACCTCTATGCTGCCACTTGTACCTAAAACGATTCAAAACATGCAGTTAACATATAATAATCAATCATAAAAACATACATTTTCCTTTCAAAACATTATAAAATTGTCGAAAAGGAAGAACAACAAACCTATACCAAAAGTCTATAACACCAATAACAACTATATGTGGGTACCAAATAAAATTTTAAATCTTTCTGGCATGTTCACTTTGTCGATCTCAATCTCTAGTTGAAGGCATAACACTATGCAAATCAGGCCACTTTGTGTCAGTCGCACTCAATGTAAAAACAAAGTAGGGCAACCCAACTGGTTGATCATATCAGTTAATTCATAATGACACTTTTTCCAATAAGCTCTTGTGCCCCGAAGACAAGATCCAAAATGCATGAATTTCTCATCCAACTTATTATTTGGCAAATAAAAAATTTGTAGATGCAACTCTTGAACAATTGCAGACACATTTTCATGAATATGTTTCTTAAAAAAAATGAATTTGTTCCCTGACTACGATGCCACATAATCATATTCAACAAGAAATATAAAAAACGAGGATGGTTTCCAAACATTTGATCATAAAATTTCAATAGATGCAAACCATATTCAAGCATCTGAACTTTGAAAATTCAAGGACACAACCAATCAACATCACCTGTAGGGAATAAAGTAGGGAATGCCATATCTAGCATTCCTTCCATATTATATTCATTAATGGGAGATGTATCAATATTTGGCCAATCTATTGGTTCAACGAATGTATTATTTGCATTCTCTATAGATCTTATGATTCGATCAACTTCCCGGGATTCATTAGGCAAGTGAGAAATAAAGGATGACGGGTGATAGTGCAAACAATTAGCCCCATCTTTTTCATTCTCTGCATCCATCCTAGATATATCATCAACATGAATATTGTAACCTGCTAGAAACATAAGTAGGTCTTTCCGGCAGAGAAGCAATAGAATCCATGTCAATTTCCACATCCCTATAGTACTTGTCCATTTCAATTTTATAACTCAATGCATCCATCATATGTTGTCTCTTGACATAGCATTCATAGTATTCAGATTGAACACCTCACCTTCTTACTATAAAAAAATCTAATTCTTCAACACGTCATGGAAGCTTCTTCTTGGGTTGTGTTATATTATTTCCACGACTAGCCCACATAGTTACCCAGGGGTTTGAGGGGTACCTGTAACCCCACTCTATGGGGTCCAGGGCAGCGCCCCAAAAAATTTTGGTTTTGGACCTTATGTTAGGTTGGGCAGACCCACCTATGGTTTTGTGCATGATTTTCGTACATGGTTTTGGACGCAATGGTTTTCGGTCCATGGTATTGGACGCAATGGTTTTCGGTCCATGGTATTGGATGCTGAGGCATGTATAAATATGTATTATAACATTGAAAGGAACATAATGGAAAATCAAGTTGGTAGTCCTGGTTTTGGGATCCAAGGGAAAATCTCTGTGTATATTTGTTTTATGTGTTATTCTCTTGCATTGTTTATTTTCTGTGTTTTAGAATTCGTATGCAGGTAATTTTTGTATGGGGTTAAAACCTACATTTGGTATCAGAGTTGTTCTAGCTTCAAGGGGATGCCTTTTTTGCTGAGGGTTTTCGCTTGGGCCTATGGTAGACCCTGTTCGGTCTGCGAGATCGATTCCAGTGGTGAAAGAAGATGGTGAGTAGTGGAAAGATAGAGATCAAGAAATTTAATGGTCAGAGTTTTGAGTTGTGGAAACTCAAGATGGAGGATCTGTTGGTGGATAAAGATCAGTGGATCGTAGTAAATCCGGGTACTAAACCAACGGGAGTGTCTGATGAAGAATGGAAGAAGTTGGATTGGAAGGAAAAGAGCATAATACAATTGTGTGTCTCAGATTTAGTATTGTTGAATGTATCAGGGGAAGCTACGATGAAGGCTTTGTGGGACAAGTTAGGGACTTTGTACCAATCTAAGTCT